>CAUYRH010060168.1:0-93533 GCA_963574655.1 Perodicticus potto | reverse complement strand
CGCGGGTAAAACCGAAAAATGTATCAATTACCAAGCTACAAATAAAAACAGCTCCTCTGCACAAGCTTCATTAAGTTTTATCAGCAAGTATCTTGGGGTTTGACACTCAAACCTCAGGTCATAAATTCACAGTACAGCCTCCATATGTTCACCCAACACCTGAGTTCAATTTCTCCTAGGGATGTGAAGCAGGAATGTGGTGCCCAAATTAATTATGCATGCAAAGTTAGTTCCTAACGAGGACGGCTTGTGTGTGTGTGTGATGCTGGAAGGTATTTATAACGTCTGAAATTTGGGGACAGCTCTTTCTTCAATCTGAGCACTTTTATACTGGTCTGTAAGTCTTGAGTTCCCTCTTCCAAATTTGGACATTGAAAAAAAAATAGTAGAGTTGGTAAATATTTTGTTATAATGCTTGCATTTTTTCCTAAAGATATTCACAGACAGTTATGATATGGGAAAAAACGGTCTTCATGTTGACTTTGAGGTTTTTAGGCAAATATTTCTGCGGTTCTGTAAAAATCACCTTGAATTACAGAGAAACTCTAAACTCAGACTAAGAGGCTATATTTATATGTGTCTATGTGTACATGTGAAATTAGCTACTTAGGAAATATCGTGTCATTGTCAGTTTATTTTCACAGTTTTACTCATCATCTGTAATATAAAAAGAATGACGAGAAACTTATGCAAATCCCAAAGGCACCCACTTCGCTCAGCTGATAAAATTCATTTCCAGATTCTGACACCATGATTTGTCGTCCGTTTTACACCAATTTCAGTATAATGAATCATAACAAATTAAAAACATACAGCTACGTTCTCTAGGTTAAAAAGGTGGTCGCCAAAGCCGTTAATCCCACGTTGGCTTCTGAGGGGACAGTTCCAGGTCTCTGGATGCGTGATGGTCGCAGGAAGGCCACCTCCCCGTCAGGAAGCCCCCGGACTCGGTCTTCCTCAGGGTGCCTCTGCGGCCGGTGGGTAACAAACAGGCCTATCATTTTATAAGCGACAAAATCTCAGGAAGGTACCCCTCGCCCCATTTTATTACTATCATCACTCTTCCTTATTAGCTTGTCACTGGTCTCAGGCGGGAGTGAGAAAAATGGAGTTTTACTTTTGGAAGGGAATTCCTCCGGCTACAGAGGGCACACACGTGCTCAGGCATCCATAATTTCAAGACCTGACGATAAACACACACACACACACACGCCCCATGGGTAGCTGTTCTTCACTAGTGTTGCAGACATAACCCAAGCTGGTTTCTACTAAAATGGATTGCTAAACTGACTGCTGTCAGGCCTCCAACGAGCCACGTGCTCACACGTCAGCACAAAAGCAATGTTGCTTACCGAGTTTTTAAAAATTATCTACAGAAAGTTAATTATCAAGTTTTTGTTGAAGGAAACATGTTCTAATAAAACCTTTTAAACAAATGGCCTGTAAATACTGTGAGAGTTTGTGTGTGCCAGACCCCCAAACCTCAGAGGTGGCAGAAGGGACCAGACTCGACGTCCTTGGGTCCCTGGGAGGGACAGGGCAAGGGGCAGAGGCAGAGTTTTGTGCCTCTGGCGGCTTCTGACTTCCTAGCAAGCAACTCTGCATAGCTTTAAGTCAGCAAATGACAGGAGAGAGAATGTTTTCCAGGTATACCAAGGAATTTAAATGCATTTTTAGAAAATAAAAATGTTATTGCCTATAAGAAACCACGTATGTCATTTTTCCCTGCACAGTGTGAGAGGTTGTAACTTGCGGTGAACTTACTAAGTGCATTGTGTAATTACTCACTGTGTAATTTTTCTGGAATTCTCTAATAAATGGCAAGGGCATGTTAGGTATTCTAATCGGTTAGAGAGTTGAAGAAAGTTTACAAATTGTATTTTTATTCATTCAAGAAAATCTCTGGAGATAAAAAGATTAGCCAGTTGTGGTGTCCCATGAGAGTCTGTGTCTCAAACTAAAATACATATTTAAGCATCTGACTAGTAAGTGAATGGAATTTCATAGGTGTAAACTTTTGACAAACTAAAAGAAGAGTGAAAATTGGAAATGCATTGTAAAAATTTAAAATAAAAAAATTAAACTACAAAACCTGATGGCTTTTGATGACAAAACAAAATGATTGTCATGTTCTTTTTCATATTAGAGAGGTTTTTATCATACAAGTGTAGGAACTAATTATGGAACCATTATTTTAATTCTTTAATCACAAAATGATTACACAGAATCCACGGCTAACATTTTCTTTGTTTTTGCATTCTTTGTCTTCAATGACAACATAATTGCAAAATGCTATACAAAACTAAACGATGGTTTGTTTGTTTCTTCTTAAAGAAAAAAAACACCAAGGCAACTCAGTACTTAACTCTAAATCATGACTATATCCTATAGGTTTTCCTGAAATTTCTCAAAATAGAAAGTAATGTAGCAGGAGATAATGTCTTTAAATCCCATGAGAGGTTAACTCTGAGACATCTTTGAGAACGAAAATAAAAGTAGTGAAACATACTTTATTAACTAGTTTCCTAAAAAAAAAAAAAACTTTAATATACCCAAATAAAGTACTGTTATTATTGATTATTAAACAATTTAAAGATCAGTAAAATATTTTTCTCGATTTTTCAAATTTCTATTTATTTTATGCCCTTGATTCATTTCATAATTTTTAATTATGTTAATAATTTTCTGGGCTTTTATTCTATTCACAATTTGGCCATGTCTGAACTTATAAAGTGTCTGAAGAGATGAAATAAATGAAATAGAAACATCAATCAATTTAACTTTTCATTTCAAGTTTAGATAAATTATTATACAAGGAAAACACAAATAGCATGACCATGTTGGTTTGGATTTTTTTATAAAATAAAATGGCTTGCATCATTCTTGTGTATATTACATTTTTCTCAAAGTAATACTTACATGCATATGGTTTATATTTTAAAATGCTAAAGGTTTGAAAGAATCTCCTACTTTATCACAGCTCATCTCACTGACCACCCAATCCCATGAAAGACTTTCAAGATGTTTAGTTGTTTCCTACGATATTTCTTTTTAACTCCAGTATGGGTGGATCACAATTCCTGGTTTGTGATACACTCTTGCTGATAATTCTTCCATGGCTCACTTTCTTTCATTTAGTTGAAAATTTCTACACAATTTCTTTCTTTTCTTTTTTTTTAGAGACAGAGTCTTGCTTTGTCACCCTCGGTAGAGTGCCATGGCGTCATAGCTCACAGCAACCTCCAGGTCTTGGGTTTAGGCGATTCTCTTGCCTCAGCCTCCAGAGTAGTTGGGACTACAGGCACCTGCCACAACGCCTGGCTATTTTTTTGTTGCAATTTGGCCACCCTCGGTATATGGGGCCAGTGCGCCCCACTCACTGAGTCACAGGAGCCATCAGAAAATTTCTACAAAATTTCATTGGTGAAATGAAATTTTGATAACATACAACTTATACTAAATTTTTTAACTTAATAAGAAGTGACATTTGAAATTTCATTTTCATACTGTATTTGATACTATTAAATGTAATTATTAACATCAGTATGAATCCATTACACAAATGAAAGCTACGGATTTAACAATAATCTACATCTAAACAAATTCCTTTGTTATTTACATATTTCTGAATAATATGTTTATATTATGCTATCTCCAGGATTCATCAATGTCAAACATATATTTATTGACTTCCAGAGAAGGGGGGCAAAGTATTAGCTTTCTTACACTGCAATCCCAATTCTCATTCTCATTTGCTATCTTCCACATCTTCCCAAAATAGTTACTGCACAACTTAGCTGAAAATGATTTTTCAGTATTTACTTTAAATAAATATCATGCACTGCGAATTCCAGTGGGGTTCCATTTTTTTTACTTCTGTGACATTCTTGATTTTTCTTTGAGCCTGTCTCTAATTTTTTCCACACTATACAGCCTTTTAATATAAATTTCCACGAGATCAATACTGACTTTTTTTAAGGAGGCCTCTAACCTCAAGAGCTCTTACCACATTCCCCAATCTGGACCAGCTGCTCCCTGGTTTTCCGAACAGTAGAAATCCTGGAGGGTGTATGTGAGGGTGTTATTAGAGCATATATTCTGTAGCTTTCTTTCTAGGGGGTATATTAGAAGTAAAATATTTTGTGTATTTGCCTGATGCATATATATTTATTCTACAATTATCATTCATTGACAGTTGAGCTAGGTATGAAATTGTGGGGAAAAACTCATTACCCTTTAATATTTGAAGGTGTTGCTCCAGTATTTTCTAGGTTACAACGTTACTATAGAAAAACTTGATACTATCCTCATTTCCAATACTTTATTGTATACTAAAAAGAAAAAAAAAAAAAGAAAACAGGGTCTTCTCTTTATGGTATTCTAAAATGTCATAATGCTGTCTTCTTTTAAAAATTGATTCTTCTGGGCATTACACAATTATCAATTCTGGAAAAACGTTTTGTGTCATTTATTTCTCTGATAATCTCTCCATCAATCTCTCTGTTCTCTTTTTCTAGAAAGTATATTAATTAGTTTTACACTGGATCTCCCAGAATGAACTTTTGAGTCTATTCCCCTTTCTTTCCCACTATATGCTTTGTCTTAAATCTCATGTTTCATTTCCTGGGGAATTTCTCAACCTTACCCACCAAGCCTTCTATGATATTGTATTTATTATTTTTCAAGACTTTATTCTTATTCTCTCAATAATCCTTTCCAATAGCTTCCTATTCTTATCTGCTGAGTGTAGTATCTTATTTCACAGTGGATATTCTTTAAAATTCTTTAATATTTTTCTCTTCTTCCTATATTTATGTTCCTTCCAAGTTCTTTTTTAAAAAAAAGAGGTTGTTGTCTTGAGGTCTTCTAGAACCAAGGCTTTCCTCAAATGTTTGATATGCTTGCCTGTCCTTTTATATTAAAAGTGGAACATTTGAAACCAGATTAGTCACTATGGGCATAGTGGGGCTTAAGGCATGGGGGACAAGAAGGCTGAGGAAAGAGCCTCTTTTTTGATTGGAAATTCTCAAATTAGTCTACAAGGGTTCTTTTTCTTGGGCAATCCAGTTTCGTTAGTAAACAAAACAACAATCTTTCTCCTGGAGTGCATAAATTTACTTCTTCACATTCTGGTGTCATCCTGTCATCGTATAATAAAGAGATATATCCATTTCTATTAAAAAAAGGTTAATATTTCTGTTTCTTACTTTTTGTTGTTTTGAAGTGATTTTCAAGAGGAAAAGAAAAAGGAAGGTCTTTATTCTCTATGTTAAAACTGGAGTTTCTCATTTGTGTTATTCATAATTCTTAAGCATTTTCAAATACATCAAAGATATTTTTAAGAATAAAACTTGTATGTGGAAACTCAAATTATTTCTTTTTAAGCATATGAAAGACAAGGATGTAAACATTCCAAAATGATAACAGATGGTGATAATAGGATATGCCCACTGTCCCCCAATAAACAATAATTTCTGTATTACTCTTATTACATACATAGTTAACTTGGGGACTAAATCTTAAGGCATTAAATTTATAATCTACAAAGCTCCAGATATAAGTACTATTTTTAAGATGTAGCCAAGTCCTCTGAACTTTTTCCCCCAAGTCCATGTTCTGGCGCCACACTCAAAATAGTTTCCCTTTCTTTAACGTGTGAGGAAATTCTCAGTTTGGTTTCAGGTGTTTATTATGCCAGTTTACTCCCATGGCTCAATGTGGTGACGGTGACATGTAATTTTTAATCCCCTGTTTCAATATTTGCTGGCCTTCGCTCTTCATTCTCCAGCCTAAGAGTAACCAGCTCCTATTCTGATCACTTAAAATTATCCCCCTGGTACTTATGGTAAGGAATGTTTCACAATTTCCCCTACTGTGTGGTCTTACCATGGCTACACAAGTATGCTTGGAGAACACAATTCTGGGCTTCTGCAAATCCCTACCACACCCAAAGATGATGCCAGTTTTCTGGAGGATGTCATAGTTTTGTGGCTAAGACATGTGAGCTGATACAAGTCAACTGAACTCAATGTAAGATTCTGAGTAAGCATAATCTTACAAGAACCAGTTGGTAATCTGATTAACGGATGGTTTACTAAGACCCCTTTTTGTTTGTTTCAAATCTTGAGTTTGAAAATCCTTCTAGAAAGTAATAAAGGTCCCTTCCATCTTGAACAGAAGGAATGGGTATTATTTAGCTTTTTAAAAAACCTTTTGAGATTTTTCACGACCATTATTTCTCATTACTGAGTACTCCGAGTAGAAAAAAGGAAGACACTGTGATGAATTTTATTCTGATGACTATAGGAGTTGCTCAAAATCTCTTTTGCCTTCTCACTATTTTTCAGCTTCCAATAGCAGCACTTTTATTTGATCTACCTCTGGCTCCTAAAAGTGTAATTTGCAAATGTATTGGCTAATTATGGGCTTACATGGTTTCTAGTGAATTGAGACCTTATTGTATTGTGACTACATGGATTTTAACATCCTACTGTAGCTGATTAAAATGAGAAAAATAAATCCTTTTTTTCTGGGCAAAGTATTCATGGTAGAGATTTGTTTTTCTCTAGTTTGATTTTCTCTCTCCCAATTTCAGAGATTTT
The DNA here is from genome assembly GCA_963574655.1 of Perodicticus potto. Classification (NCBI taxonomy): domain Eukaryota; kingdom Metazoa; phylum Chordata; class Mammalia; order Primates; family Lorisidae; genus Perodicticus; species Perodicticus potto. Next base: position 86,931 of record CAUYRH010060168.1, on the reverse strand, counting down.
CACATTTCTAACCCAAAACTAAATCAATATTGATTTGCAAGCACAAGTTTTTAGAATGTGATCAAAACCTATTGGCCTTTATAAGTTGATATACATAGAAAAATCTCTATTTCTCTGTGTCTAAAATTGATACATTTCTGTTGGTCTTAAAATAATATCCACTTTGATTTGACAATTTACTAAATTTTCTTTCGGGAAAAATTCCCAATTTAACATGATTATAGATTTTAATGAAGATGTGCTTTTCTGTTTATACACAGAATTTTTGCTCTTTCGATTAATAAGAAAGGGCTGAGAAAACAGAGTAACAGCCAAGGTGCTACTGAGTCATGAGTAGAAAGGCCAAAGGTCACGGGAATTCAGGTGCACATTTCAGAACCAGCCTTTATATCAGGCTGAAGGTTTAGCAAGGAAGGGATAGTGCCAACTTCTACCTGAGGACACAGCAGAAAAGAATGGAGCAAAGCATCTGTTAAAACTCAGCATGATCCTTTACAAGCAGATTGTAACACTGCCTTTCCTGTATTGTATCCTTTCAACTGATGTCCAAGTACTGGTGTGTAGGGAACCTCGGCCAAGACCAAATGGAACTCATTACGTCTTCAGTAGCATCAGAAGCCCAGAATGAACACGGAGACTGACAAAGACAGCGATATAAATATAGGCAGAGGTGTAGATTTAGATATAAATATAAGCAATTTTCTAGCCCAGTCACTTATATTAAAGAACCACTTTGGGATTTCTTTTCTTGTGTTGCAGAAAAGATTTACAAAATACATACCGAAACGTGACCCATGCTTTTTGCGAGCCAACCACCTGACATGAAGCTAAGACTCAGAAGTCACGGGCCTCTACAGATACCATTTTGTTTTGTCTTTTTCATACCGTAATGTCTCTATGGACTGGCGCGGATATTGTTTCATTTTGATATCATAATAGTGTCTCCATGGATTTTGGCTGACATTTTGTTTTGACATTATGTTACAATAGACCTCCGGCTGACATTTCGTTTTGTCACTGCAACATTGTTTCTATAGGTTTCTGCTGCAGTTATTTTGTTTTGACATTAAAATGCCATCTCTCCATCTTGGCACCATGTTATCTAGAGAACTTTTTAAGGAAGTATGAAAGCCCATGGACCAGATGGGGAGTGACACCATGCAAAATCTGAACATTTAATAAACTGAAAGATATTTTTTGATAAACACAAATTTATATGACACTTAATATAAGACTTGCACCAATGTTTCCATCTAGTTCTAATGTTTATTATAATATGCATTTGGTTAAGGTGTTGATTCTCCATCTTTCCAATAAAAGAAATTTCTTTTGTAAGTCAAACTCTACAATTTCTTTTACTTGTCAAAAACTTGAGAGAATGAATCTTTCATCTCTTTGTTGCCAGAATCTAGTTATATTTTGTTTTATTTGTTAATGAACATGGCCTGAGTTTTATTGTATTTTGAAACTGCAAGATGAATTCGTAACTTTTTATAATTATTAAATTTAAGAAACCATTGATGACATATCGCATGAACCCTAAAGACAGAGAGAGAAAATGCTAATTGAAATGACACTGATTATAAGAAGCACCTTGATATTAGAGATTTTAATTATGAAAAATATGAATCTTAAAAATTGCCTTAAATGGTGAGTGTATGTATGGTATTGATAAAAATCAATATCATTAAGAACAGCGATACAAGTATTTGATGATAGTTTGAGCACTTTTTAAAAAAAATAAATGACAGCATAAAAAAGAGAAAATCTGAAATGGATTTTTCAGCTTTAGGCAGAAATCATCTGGTGGACATTCCAAGAGGGGTTTGAAACAGACTTCTCCCTTTCCTGGCCGTCTCTCCTTCTTCTGGCATTTACAGAATTCTCTACGGACACTCTACTATTCACAATGAGATCAAGAATATGGACTTAGCTGCATACCTCTAGATTCTATTAGCTTAAATTCCCAGGAAAATATCATCATGGTATAATGATAAATCTTCAGCTTTGGCCAAAGGCCAACATGACAAATGACCATCATGTGAATATTTCTGTATTTTTTGCAACAGAAAATTTTTTTCAAAACTGTTATCTTATATACTTTTCCTTCTATAAAGTATAAAATATATTATGTGAACACATGACTCCTAAAATTATTGCCAGAGATGATCTCATGTATTTCCATTCTTCACACAAAGAACTGATCACAAGGAAATTCATGAACTTGGCACAACCCTCCGTTTGATAATGGTTACTTTGTTGCAGAATTTTCCTTTACAAGTATATGTGTTAAAAATCCTCCTAGAATTTAATGCTAGTGAAAGAATTCTTCAGATGAACACATGTGTTCTTTCTATCACAGATGATGAATTTCATGTTGTCCTTTTTGCCTGGGCTGCCAGGGAACTCTGAGATAAGTTTAATGGTCAATTCTAATTACTCACCCCTGCCAATTTTGTCAGATATTTTTATCATGTTTGTGTCCTTTTAAATTCCATTTGAATAGTTATTATTCAAAGCTGCTTCAAATAATGTTTAGAATTGAGTTGGCCATAATTCATACATACTCCTGAAGAATCACAATGACTATGCTGTGAAGTACAGAATATGAAGTTTAGAGTTTCTTTTCCTATTTTGAATACTTGATTCTTCTGATAAAGATAATACGGGTGTAATTTAGATAGTTACCACTATTTAAACTGCACACGAACTTTATGGCCACCCTATATTTGGCTTCATGCATACGTGAATAATATGAGATGAGGTATGTGTAAGCATCTAATCCAGTGCTGAGCACAGAACAGGGACTGCATAATCACTCAATAAATAATGAAAAAGGACATCTAGGTAGAGACACAGAGTGGGTTGTTATAAATAAGTCCTAGACTGCAGCTCAGGATGGAGGTGAAAATGAAGATACAGCGCTAATGGCCACTGACATCTGCAAGGTTAAATGATAAAGTTCCTGAATATGCTACCCAGTGCTTACACTGGCAGCACCATATAAACAACTCAGTAAGGTTCCTAACATTGGCACGTCAGTGTCTCAGAGCTGTGTTTATGTCAATGTGCTGAGTGGCTTTCATTATTGTTGCTGCATGATTCTGTGTGCTGTCATGAGAATGTCAGAGCTTGAATGAGAGCAACACACAAATATTTGTAAATTTCTTGTTAACCTTGGCAAGAGTGCAAGTGAAATCAGAGATACGTTAGTCCAAGCTTATGAGGATAATTCTATAAGGAAAACAGCAGTGTGAGAATGGATTAAATGCTTTTCTGGGGGGAGAGAGAACGTCACTGATGAACAGAGATCAAGGCAGCAAATAACAAGCAGAACTGATGAAAACACTAAAAATTCATTGAATTGTGCCTCAAAATCATCGGCAGACTGTGAGAAGCACAGCAGACCAAGTAAACATCAATAGAGAAACAGGAAAATCTTAACTGAAAAATCTTGGCCAACAACTCATGGCTCTTGCACCACAACAATGCACCTGCTTACACGATGCTCTCTGTGAGAGAGTATTTAACCAGTAAACCAATAACTGTAGTGCAACACTCTCCCTATTCACCTGGATCTGGCCCCCAATAACTTTTTTCTTTACCAGAAGATAAAGGGTATATTGAAAGGAAGACATTTTGAGGACATCTAGGGTATTACAACATAGCTCTAATTGGCCATTCCAGGACAAAAAAAAAAGAGTTCCAGAATTGCTTGTAGAGGGGGACTAGGTGCTAGCATTGGTGCTTAGCTTCCCAAAGGTAATACATCCAAGGTGACCATAGTGATATTCAGCAATGAGGTATGTAGCACGTTTTCCTATAATGAATTCACAAACTAAATTGTCAGATCTTGTATATAGGTAATTAAAGCCACGAGAATGGATTGAGTCATAGTGGGAGAACATGGACAAGGGGACGAGGTTTGGGACATAAATCCAGCCAACACTCCGCTTCGGAGAGGACTATTTTGACAGAAAAACCCAAAGGAAGACTGGGTTGCTCGTGAAGTGGAGATCCTATGGGATAAAAATTGTGCTAGGTTTGAGAGCAGCACGCAAGGACATATGTGGGGCTGTGCTGTAAAAGGCTCATTGCGGGGAGCAACCGAGGGGCCCCGAACACACAATTCTCTGCTCCCTCCAGGCTGGGCCTACAGCTTGGGATAGCTGAGCTGCTAACAGGCGGTACCCGCTCTGCAGGTGGAAAGAATGGAGTCCTTAGGGGCCGTCAATCCAATTCCCTCCATGAGCACTAAAGTTTCACTAATTACAAGAAGCTCTAAAGTAAATTAAAAATGTGTTTAAATTAACGAAATATGACAGCAATGATGTGTCACCGTCACGATGATCCTTTCCAAGCCCAAGTCTCTAAGATTAACCTTCCTGTTTCCTTGATGTGAAATGAATACCTGCTCTCAAATGGATTCCTTCTATAATTTGGCTAAACTTTTCTCATGAAAAGAACAAAAGAAATAGTACAAGCTGAATCCTTCTCTTGACCAAGGCAACAGTTCACCATTTTCCCAGTATCCCTTTGTAGGCAGACTCTATAGTTAATGCAAAGTCTAAGACCCAATGAATATGACTTATGAAAGAGATAATTTTTTTAAAGAAAGCGGATTGGACATCTTTAATATACTTAAATACTCCCCCCCTAAAAAAATTACAAAACAACTTGATTTTTTCCTTCTTATAATGTTGAAATATAATTCTCTGTAGGCTCTTAGTAGCAACTCAAATATTAAGTTAAAGATTTCACCGAGTAACACAATCTGATTAACAACAAGCAGGGGCACAAAGGGACAATAAGATTTTAAATTCTTAAGAGAAAAGCCAGGATTTGTGTTGGGAAGATCAACCTGTTTGGCATTGCACAGAAGAGAATTCTTTTCTTTTATGACACATTTTATAAAATCCTCATTCTGAAAGCAAAACTGTGTATCTGTGCAGCTCCCAATTTTCCAATCAAGGCTGAAGTTTCATGTATGCATTTTTTTATCCATTTTGTGTGCATTTGGGTAAAGGGCTACGAGACCACTCTCAAATTCAATCCATAAACGACTTCAATTCAAGACACATTGTTCATGTCTTGCCAAGTCGTAACTGATGTTGTAAAGAGCTGAAAAGCTTAAATTTAAGAAAAAAATACAGGCATCTTCTACTTTTCACCACAATGTGTTCCTAGAAACCACACCGTAAAGTGGATCGGATTTCCCCGTAAGAACAATGTTATAATTGGAGGTTACGTTTCTGCCCAAAGGATTGGCTCTATGATACAGCAACTATGGGTCGTATAAGCAAGGATATAAACAACTCTAAATCCTTACAGTAATTTTAACAGTACCAGTAAACTTCAAGTGCACAATGGGATTGGAGACACCCTATGTGTTACTTAGGCAAGAGAACTCAAGATTTTGTGAACTATGTATGTATAGTTCTAAGGAACTTTTAGAAACCTGGCATGAAACAAACACGCTAATTACTAAATATCGTAACACTTTTGTCCCTTTCCTCCAGCCCCCCTCCTTTTTTTCTTAAACCTAGAATGGCTTTGCAGAGGACTCAGACCACATTCCTTAAAGAAGAAGAGGGGCATCTTCTAGTTAAACCCTTTCATTTGACCCTGGAGACCCAATGTCGTTTTTATGTGATTTTTCATGGCATCTTTATTTTACTTTGGAAAAGTAAGTCTCTGTAGCTAGCGGAGACTTAAAAGAAACTTATTCCCTACAACTTAGAACTACAGTCACGTATGGCTTAATGATGGGGCTAGGTGAACACGACAGGCGACTTCATCATTGTGCGAACAGGCTAGAGTTACGTGCACGCCCATGGACCCGGGTGGTCAAGCCTACCACAACCTAGGGCAGGTGGCAAAACTCCTGTTTGTAAGCTACAGTCCTGGATAGCACGTTACTCTTTTGAAGCCTGCAGGCAACTGGAACACGAGGGTAAGTATTCGTGTACATAAATGGAGAAAAGGTATATGAAAAGTACAGTATTATAATCTTCTGGGACCACAGTCATGCGTGTAACCCATCATTAATCAAAACGGCGTTCTGTGAGGCAGGACTGTCTTCTAAAGAGCTAGAGCCGAGTGATCGCAGATTGTTCAGTTAAGTGTCCGAGTGCTGATCTCTAGCATGGCATTTAAAACTTCATGCGAATCCCATTTAAAAAAAAAAATCTTGCTTTCTCAAAAGGAATATTCAGTCATTTGCCAGAGAGTGGGCAGGACTGGCAGAGAACGATGTCTGATCTGTACTTGTACTGTTGGTGATCCTGTCTCCACACACTGCCTGTGACTGGCACCGCACGGGGGGCGGGCGAAGGGCAGAGGACAGAAGAAGGCGCTGATCACGCCGTGCGCAGCGGGTGACTGAATTAAAGAACATGCCGGGTGTGTGAGGCAGCTTTGCAATCATCCGGACTGTACCGATGAGGAAACTGAGATCCAGAAGCCAGGCACCGGTGGACTCGGGGTAGTGCCGATGCGTAGGCACCTGCCCGGGGCTACGCCTGCCTGGCTTCATGCTAAGCCTCTATTGCTAAAGTCTTCCTGATGCACAGAAATTGGTGGGAAATGTTTAAATCTGTGCCATGTTTTGATCAGGGCAGACCTCTCTCGTTCGTGTGAATGGCTCACACATGAACGGGTGCTCTCTCTGACACACGCGTGTGCATCTATAGGGTGGCCATGACATTCATGTGCAACTTAAAATTACTATTTCTTATTCATTCCACCTGGGATCAGCCCACTGACGTCTTCAACGCACATCATCCCTAAAGTAATACCAGATTCCAGGTACGCAACACACAAAAATAAGGGGAAAATTTAGCCTTTGGCCATATTCAGATCCCTTAAAAAGAAGTGAAATGTATGTCATTCCATTGCCCAAACTGTGTCTTTTATTAGCAGCCAGTTGAATTCAAAGTCTTGCAGGAAGGATGGCTTCCATATTCATTAAAGTCCAGAGAATTTTAAGCATCTATTCCATTATCTAAATGCAACTCCAGACGAACCAGCAAAGCAAACCTTGTTTTTCCTCTCTACCCTTCAACTTTAAATAAGCCTTTTAGTCTCTGACCTGATGGTGTATCTCATACCAAATGATGACACTATTTACAGTATCCGCTTTCAAAGGGCATAGTTTCATTCCTATTTCAATTAAAGCCCTTGCGCAATTATGCTTTCAAGAAACAATTAGCAGAGGAAAAAAACCATTTCTCTTGCTCTCGCCTTTTTAGAATCGGGGCTGTGAGTCCCTTTCTCACCACCAGTGGCATTGAAGTAATTATTTAATGCTAAGGTTCACTTCCTTGGGTGTAAATTTTGGTTTTAGTTGACACTAAAAAGAAACATCAATTTATTAGGGGATAAAACTTGTTCTCCAGTAATGGAGCAGATGCATACATAAATTTATTGTAGTTTAATGTTCTCACACGTAAAGCCATTCGAGCCTTCTGACAGACAGACTTGCTACAGAAATGACAGGGTGCTCTGCGGTGGGGACTGTCTGTAAGATGGGAAAATAGACAGTGAGGCCTCACCAAAAAGCTCTCTGCTTAAATGTGAAATAATAATACATGTTGGACATGGCTGAGTGAACTTCTCCCTTCAAGGAGTTTCAGTGAAAAGGGAGGCTGCAATTTTTTTTGGTCTTTTTGAGATGGAGTCTCACTCTGTCACCCTGGATAGAGTGCCGCGGCATCATCACAGCTCACAGCAACCTCAAACTCTTGGGCTCAAGTGGTCCTCTTGCCTCAGCCTCCCGAGGAGCTGGGACTACAGGTGCCCGCCACAATGCTCAAGTAGTTTTTCTGGTTTTAGGAGAGACAGGGTTTCACTCTTGCTCAGGCTGGTCTCCAACTCCTGAGCTCAAGCGATCCACCTGCCTTGGCCTCCCAGAGCGCCAGGGTTACAGGCATGAGCCACCGCACCCAGCCAGAGGCTGCAAATGTTCTATTCCCGGTCAACCCTCTTCAGCACGCAGGCTGCAGTTTTCTCAGCAATGGACTCATTTCCAGATGCCTGAAAGGGAGCTGGCTTGGATTTGGAACAAAGGATGATGCAGACAGTTCCAAACAGGCATGACCTGATTGTCCTCATCAACCAGGAACAATGGTAGACAGGTGAGTGGTTGAAACTACTTCCAATTGCTGAGTCCCTGGGTCACACTTGCCTGACAGAAAACTAAAGCACATGCACTTAAGATTTCGTTTCTCTGCCTCTCACCCCTCAAGAGGGAGAAGGGGGGTAGACGGCTTTGCATCCACCCCGCTCCCCCCCCCCATCATTCCAGTAATGACCTCCAGGTGCTGAGCTCACAGGTTTGGGCTCAGGGTGTTTTTTTCCTAGTTAATTTGGGAAGACTGATAAAGACTCAAAACTGCCATAACATATTTTGGTAATTTGCAGCGACAATTACCATTGTTATTTATTAGCAATTACTGTTGTTATTTATTTGTTAAATGCAAGGCACTGTTGAGAACGCAGAGAGAAGACAATGGTTCCTGCACCCCACCATCAGATACCATCACAGACAGGTCTTAAGGGATAAGGGTAACACACACAGTACACTTCTTGGTGAAAATAGGAGGGTGCAATCTTTTATTTTATTTATTTATTTAAGGAAATGATGGAGACCAGGCCAGGTGCATTTTCACAGGACCCCTAAATTTGGGGGTGGGGGTCGGAGTGAGGAAGAGGAATCAGTCAGGTTGAGAGAGATGAGACTGTGAGAGGCCAGACAGGTGGAAGAAGCAAAAGCCAGCAGTTCTGGGTGGCAGCTGTGGCTCAAAGGAGTAGGGCGCCGGCCCCATATACCAGAGGTGGTGGGTTCAAACCCAGCCCTGGCCAAAAACTGCAAAAAAAAAAAAAAAAAGAAAGAAAGAATAAACACGACTGACTGAACACAATGCCTGAGCCCCTGGATCTCTTCGGCACCCCACTAATGTGATGACAAAGAGATCAAAAGTCTTTAACCCAGAGACAGAACAATAACAGAGGAGAAGATACAGAAGAAGGGTAAGATTTTAGAGTCTGGAAGGCGTATGGATGAAACTTCGTGCACCGGGAAATGGAAAAGCCTCACCTACCTGCAGGGAGCCTGAGAGGCTGGGTGCTGGTTCCACAGAACCCCAGAAACACCGGGGAGGTGGAGGCACCGGGTACCCTGAAGCTGGGGGGTGCATCAGGGTGGAAGATGACCCTTTGGGCATTTTTGCTTTTCATAGTCTTTTCCCCCTCTTTCATCCTTAGAAACCACACACCCTTTAAAAATGCGTATATGTGTTTATTTATACTAATTTTTTTTTCACTCTCATGGTGCCAGCAACAGGGTCGATACAACGAGCTTGGGAGGAGGGTTCTGGCCACGTGGAGACACAGAGATGCTGTGTGAACTGACTGTTGGGTGGTGGGACCTTGAACGGCCAGGAGGGGAGATACAACACTGCCCACTCAGCACACATGTGGAACCTGGGATTTCAGCTCATTTCTAAAATATACCATTCAGCACAGTGCACAGGGGCTGTGACGCACAGCTGAGCTGCACCCACTCTGATAACTCTGAGACAGTCTTTCAGCAGGCAGAGGGCAAGCCCATGGAAGGCACCTGAATCAAGGCCACAGATATACCTGAAACCGGATGATTAAACTTCTTATTTTTTAAATTTTGGGGGGAGACAGGGTCTTCTTCTGTACCCTGGGCTAGAGTGCAGAGGTGTCATCATAGCTCACCGCAACCTCAACTCTTGGGGTCAGGTGATCCTCCTGCCTCAACCTCCCCAGTAGCTAGAACTACAGGCACATGCCACTACCCAGCGAATTTTCATATTTTTTCCTAGAGATGGCATCTTGCTCTTGCTCAGGCTGGTCTAGAATTCCTGGCCTCAAGAGATGCTTCTGGTTTAGCCTCCCAAAGTGCTAGCACTCCAGGTGTGAGCACCCGCACCCAGCCTAGATCTCGTAGTTTATAAAGCAGCCACATATCTTGGATTTTACTGGATATTCACAATTTCCTGTATTCTATGCTCATTAACAGATTGTTCATGGTCAAATCATAGGTATAATTTTTAAGTTGGAACCATATGGCCAACAGGGCGAAGGAGTTAAGAGAGAGGGCCTTTTTGCAAGCGTTCCCACGAGAAAACTCTGAAGTGAAGAACAAGAGTCACTGGTTGAGGCCCTGCAGGAGAAGTTTCCACCTTGTAGCCCCAACTCAAATCCTCACCAGGAGGGTGGCTGCTGGCACCGGCTGGCCCCACTCTGAGCGGCAGCCTCCCAGCTCAGCCATGCCCCCGCCACCTCGGTGCTCTCCTTGTTAGACCAAACCACCGCCCAGGCACTTGGTAAATTCCTGTATCTTTGGTTTGTATGAAAGGAGAGAAAGAAAGGCTTTTGCACATTTAATCATCTTACTATAAATACCTAAGTGAAGAAAAAAGGTAACCACGAAGGCTCACCCCACTCAATTTATTCTTGTTGGCATTCTTTCAGCAGGGAAAAAAAAAAGGAAGGAAAAAAAAAAGACACCCAGCCTTTGAGTATGAATGCAACACGCAAAAACCTATGCTGAATCATGAGCATGATGATTATACACAAGATGCGAACTGAATTGTAAAATTTCATTTTATAGCTACTTATAAATCCTGGGAATAGCTGTGCATCCATCTCAGCAAACTCACAAAAGAACATGCGTGAACAAGGCCTGAGGTTTTCAAGCTTGGTGGGGAGGACAAGGGTGTTGTGGGGGCAGAAGATCCTGGCTGGGACAAGGCAAGGTCTCAAGGTCCCTTCTGCTGGCTGAGCCAGGTGTGTCTCCCTTTGCCGGCCCTCTGGGCTCAGCTGTCTCGGACTCATGTCCTGCAGATGTTTGTTTACTGGGGTTCTCTCCCCCCACCCTGGAATGATGAAGTCAGCTTTGTGAGGACAGGGAGCCGGTCACATTCATTGTTGTTTCCTTAGCCCTGACGCCAACACCAGACAAAACGAGTATCCCAAGACCTTGAATGACTTAGAATTTCTGAGGCCGGTGAGGTGGCTCACGCCTGTAATCCTAGCACTCTGGGAGACTGAGGTGGGTGGGTTGCTTGAGCTCAAGGGTTCGAGCTCAGCCTGAGCAACAGTGAGACCCTGTCTCTAAAACTAACCAGGCATTATGGCGGGCACCTGGAGTCTCAGCTACTCGGGAGGCTGAGGCTGGAGAATCACTTAAGCCCAAGAGTTCGAGGTTGTTATGAGCTATGATGTCACGGCACTCTGCTGAGGGTGACAAAGTGAGGCTCTGTCTCAAAAAACAAACAACCAAAAAGAATTTCTGACCCACGCTGTCAGAGATGTGCTCCTCTTTCTCCTACTTCGGACTGGTTTTCCCTCCCTCCAGTCCTTCCTCCCTTTCCTTCTTTCTCCCTCCCTTCCTCCCCCACCCCCACCCCACTTTCTCTCTCTTTTTTCTCTCTTTCTCCAGTCTCACTTGTAGCCTGGGCTAGAGTGCAGTGGTACCATCATGGCCCGCTGCAACCTCAAACTCCTGGGTCCTAGTTATCCTCTTGCCTCAGCCTCCACAGTGGCTGGAACTGCAGGTGTGGCCCACCACAACTGGATAAATTTTCTATTTTTTGCAGAGTCAGGGTGTGGCTCTTGCTCAGGCTGGTCTCAAACTCCTGAGCTCAAGTGATCCTCCTGCCTCAGCCTCCCAGAGGGCAGGATTATAAGCACGAATCACGGTGCCTGGCCGCTTTAACTTTCTTCTATAATTTACAGTCTGTGTCTGTACCTCCCAACGAGAATGCATGTACAATATTTTGCCCCATAAAACCAATCAGAAAGGATTCCCTATACCCGAATCTGCAAATTTCACAATAAAACTGTTCTGTGATTCTTCTACCAAATTTGTGACTCAGATTTGAAATCCGAGAGCATCGTCTGTTTCCTATAGAGAGTTTTCTACACCCAATCACACACACCCAAATAAAGCACTTGTTTCTCATGGTTCTGATCCACAAAAACAGGACATAAAACACGTGATAAAGCAAGTATAACACCATCATGAAAAGAGATGAGAAATGAAAAAAGAATACTACATACTGTGTTAACTACAGATCTAACAGTATTCTTCAAACTTAGACCCCAACCTACAACAAAAACATTTTATCCAGTGTCCAGTACAAATAAACATAGATTTTATATAAAACTACAACAGATTATGAAGTAAAACCATTCCTATTTCCAATATACTCTGACATTTCTCATCCTATTCTACCTTGCTGGCACCAAGTCACTAAGATGATTTCAAAGCCCGACAATGTGGAATTAATGCAGGCTTTAAAAATTACGGCTCCCTAAAAGTTGCTAATCTCTCACTTCATTCCAAGAGAAAAGAGTTGGTAGGATTCAACGTCAAAATAGAGTCATCAGGGCGGTGCCTGTGGCTCAGTGAGTAGGGCGCTGGCCGCATATGCCGGAGGTGGCGGGTTCAAACCCCGCCCCAGCCAAAAACTGCAAAAAAAAAAAAAAAAAATAGAGTCATCAGGAATGATAAGTTGTTTTTTTTTTAAAAGGACAAGGTCACCCAGGGTAGAGGTCAGTGGCATCATCATAGCTCCCTGCAACTTCAGACTCCTGGGCTCAAGCAACCCTCCTGAGTAGTTGGGACTATAGGCATGCACCACCATGCTGGCTAAGTGATCTACTTTTTGTAGAGATGGGGGTCTCTCTATGTTGTTCTGGCTAATCTTGAACTCCTGGGCTCAAGTGATCCTCCCATCTCAGCCTCCCAGAGTACTGGGATTACAGCAATAAGCCACTACCACCTGGCCAAGAAACTTTCACGGAAGAAGCTCAAATCTTCTAGAGCAGTGATTTTTCAGCTGCTGTGAGAGGATCTTGGGTGTGCCATGAAAATTTTTAAAGATCATTTGTTAAATTATTTTGGAAAGAAGTTCAGAGCACAGTAAGTGTATTCTTTTCTTTTATCCTTTTTTTTTGAATCAACATAATTTAAGTGTGCTGTGGAAGTTTACCTATAGGTACAAGTGCGCTGTGAGATAATAAAGGTTGAAAAGCACTGGTCTACAGGAATCTCTCCGTCTCTCTCTCTTTGTCATCTCTGCTGCCAGAGTTTTCTGGGATAGCTTCTGTGTGTTTGGTTCTCTATTCTTTTCTATTTCCTGTTTCCCATTGAGACTGAGATGAAAGCGAAGGGTGGAGCCCAGGAGGCAGAGAGGCAGCTGGTGCCCAGGCCCGCCTCAGCCCAGGCTTCATTCTGAAAGGCAAGAGGAAGGTTTACAGCTCATCTGAGATCCTGCCCATGTACCACACTGGACCTGAGAAATCAGGTCCCAAATCGTACAGAGTGATGAGGACTGTGTACATATACGCCAGGTGTGTCCTTCTATAGTACAGCCCAGGGGAAGTGCCCCCCTGAGGGACAGGCTCCACATTGAAGCTGTCCAGTATGGTAGCCACAGGTGGCTGCTGGGCCCTTGACGGGTGGCTAATTCAATGCAGGAACTGAATTTTAAATTTCATTTAAGTTTTAATTAATTGAAAACCACATTCTTCTTAGTAAGGTATCATAAGAAAGGAAATCCAAGTATCCAATGTACTCAATACTAATGTGAATATAATAGAAAAAAAACTACATGCCCATTTGAGAGATTAACACAAGTATATTCAAGTGGGGGTTGGGGAGGAGGGAAAGGCGGGGATTGGTAAGCTGTCACCTGATGGACACACTGTGATGGACACCCCCAAGATGAAGAGCTCTACAGCCTCAACTACAACTTGAACTTTACCTTAGAAACACAAATGATTAGTAACCTAATCATTTGTACCCTTGTATTAATCTGAACTAAAAACAAAAGAAAAGAAAACCAAAAAGCCTAATGTGGTAGCTGGTGGCTTCCACACTAGATAGCAGAGCCTTTGAACCCATCAAAGACGGGTAACAGAAGTGACGCTGGAAGGCTTTGGGGAGGTGAAAACTTGGAGCTAGCAATGCTGGCCACATCTTTCCACCATATTTCCAGGAATGAGGATTGAATTGTGGTGTGTGGCATCTCAAATCTTGAAACAAGGGTTTATGGAACAAACCAACACTAGTGTTTCAGCTATGAAATGTTTTCATTGGTAATAAGCGATCTCTTTCAACTAGACACGTGGGAAAGGGTTTTACAAACAGTTGCATGTTTTTTGAAGGGTCGAAGAGGCAAGGATCTAGTTCACTATAAGGTTTTGCAAAGACCTATGTTTAGATTCTGCTCTGTCACTGATTGGCTGGAAGATCTGGAGCAAGTTATAAATGTTCTTTTTAGCTTTCACAGCTACTCTGAGTTGCGAATGAGTTGGGATGAGGAAACACTCACTGTGGGGTACAGTAGGCGCACAGGGTAGCCGCAAGGCTCAGGAGCGCGTGCACAGGCCGATCTGCCCCTAACTCACTGCAGCTCAGGGTAACTACCAGGGAAATCACACAGGTAGAAAGAAGGCTGACTGTATGCCTTTTACATCTATGTAACTCCCAGGAAAGGATGAGATCATCCAAGAATTGTGGTAGATGGGATAATGTAAGTAGCAAATTCCCCAACTTCTCAGTCTAGGTAGCTAGTAAGTCCCCAGCCCTAGACTTTGGCTGGCCCACATCAGAAGGTCTCTGCACCACCCGATGGACAGTTTCAGCACAATCCTTATCTCTCTGTGTGTCTACAACAGACACTGCTAACACAGCTATTTAGCTCTTTCCTTTTTTTTTTAGGGGACAACATTTATTCTTTTTCCAAATGTTACAGTAGAATGAACTGAGTAGAAGAGAATGGTTTTAGCAATTAATGGGGATAAGTACAAATGGGGTTTGGCCATTCAAAGTTACAACAATGGGAGGGGAAAAAAGGCAAGAAGTTGTTTCACATTACACATCTTCCCCCCACCGCCACCACGCACACACTCTACCCCAAGGCCTAATACTTGGTTACCAAGTCAGTCGATTCCTAAGCTAGAGGTTTGAATTTGAGCATGACATTTATAAAAACCTAGACAGGGGCAGAGTCCTCTCCAGCCCAGATTCCACTGGGCACAGCACAAGAGACTAAAAACTCAACAGGGAAAAGGCTGGGCAGATGCTCAAGTTTGGGGAGTATAAGCATCCCACTTCTGGCTGAGGGATTTGGGGAGTAGGATTAACAAAACCTACTTGGAAAAGAATAGGGGAAGAAAACAAACAGTATGTGTCTGCAGGGGTGGGGCAGGGCATGGGAGCATTTCACATCACTGACCTAACTTGGGAAGCTCTAAGGGACCGTCTTCCATTGGCCTTATGAGGATGACCAGATGGCTGATGGGAGAGTCCACAGGAGGGAGAGGAGGAGAGGGAATGTGGCTGGGAGGGGGCAACGGCCCCTGTCTGGGCACAGCAAGGCAGCCAGGGCACCAGGTCCGGTGACCTCATAAGGACAGCACACTGTTTGCAGCTTAGAGACCACCCACTTGGCCCTACCCAGCTACTCATTCTGCTCAGAGCTGGCCAGTGTAGGGCTACTCTCCAGCCCCGAGGGTGCAGACGGCCCTGCAGCCTGGGGCCCTGCCCCTTCTGTGTGTCTCCTCGGAGGCAGCACTAGCCTCTGCCCCCGTGGCCTGGGGCTCTTCGCTTGTGGGGGTGACAACAGCTTTCCCTTCTGGGCACTTCCCTTGTTGCTGCAGGCACAAATCACCCTCCCCCCCTCCTGTTCTTCCTTTGTGGAGGAGACAGAAGAATCCCCCCCACCCTCCTTGTGATTTCTCTTGAAGGTCAGGCTGTTCAATTTAAAAGGCTTCATTTTTCTTTTTCTTTTTTTTAGACTGAGTCTCACTCTGTTGCCCCAGGCTAGAGTGCCGTGGAGTCACATCTCATAGCAACCTCAAACTCCTGGGCTCAGACAATCCTCCTGCCTCAGCCTCCCAAGTCGCTGGGACTACAGGTGTCCGCCACAATGCCCAGCTAGTTTTCTATTTTTAGTAGAGACAGAGTTCTCAAACTCCTAAGCTCAGGTGTCCACCTGCCGCAGCCTCCCAGAGTGATAGGAGTATAGATGTGAGCCACTGTGAGGGGCCGAGAATTTGTGCTAAAAATAAGACAGCATAATAACAGCAGCAAGGGTGCACTGGTAGAAGTGAAAAATTATAGATGACCAGAAAGGAAGTAGCTAGTATATTATTAAAATGGACTAAAATATTTTAACAATCTGGAGTTATTTAATATAACCGGTTCTTTATGTGTTATGGCCTCGAGCCATGAAGTAAGGTTCAATTATCATTTGAATACACTGTAAAGAAAACAGGGGATCATTAAATATTAATTGTAATAAAGGGAAGATTTTAGTTATTACAAGTAGTAGGCTTTGGTTATTTGGAAGAACCACTATATGGAACGCTTTACACAGTCACACAGAACTTACGAGACTTCAGATTGATCTCCATGTCCTCTGAGTACTTATACTCAGGCTGGACGCAGTGGCTCACACCTGTAATCCTAGCTTGCTGGGAGGCTGAGGCAGGTGGATTGTGGGAGCTCAGGAGTTCAAGGCCAGCCTGAACAAAAAGAGTGAGACTCTCTAGTAAAAATAGAAAAATTATCTAGGAGTTGTGGCAGGCACCTGTAGTCCCAGCTACTCAGGAGGCTGAGGCAATAGGATGGCTTTAGGCCAAGAGTTTGAGGTTGCTGTGAGCTATCATGCCATAGCACTCTACTCAGGGTGACTGAGTGAGACTCTGTCTCAAAAAAAATAAGTACTTATCCTCAAAGGAGAGTATACAGCTTGGTGCAATCAGTAGGCATCAACAGCAGCCTTCAAGAGAACTGCAGTTTCAACATTATCGTTGGGTACATTTAAAAAAAAGTGATAAAATAGTGGGTAATTGAGGCATTCTGAAATTAGATCTAACACAGTATGTAACTGCTGTGCAAGTCACACCACGTTTTACAGACTGTGTTCTCACACTAAACAAGATGCAGAGATTGCCTTTAAAAGGTACAATCTTCTGTAATCGTTCTTTTTTTTTTTTTTTGAGGGGGGGGTGTTCAAAGCAATTGCTTTCCATGGCAAAAAAAGCATGAGAACAATGGTGCATCTCTCTAGACTTCTTGCCAACATGTAAACTTTGACCGCTCACGGTATGCGGTTATTGACCAGCTGGACTAAAGGACGGTGTAGCTATTAACTTCCTGCAACCTCATCTAAAAAAAGCCTGAAGTGCCTTTGGAGCCTATCTCCAGAACGCTGGCCCAGCTGAGGAAGCACACAAGGAAAGACGTCAGCATCGCATGTGAGGTTAATTTTTAGGTGAGTGCAAAGTAGGAAGAAGCATCATGGTTAAAGAGAGGATTGAGTTAGTATGAATTGGGGAGCAGTGCTCCAGTGAACTTCAATGTCAAGAGTTACAAGAATGGATTCATTCAAATATTTCTACAGTGTACAATGTGTGAAAGGTACTCGCTATGTCTACAGGGAATAAAAAGGTGAATGAGATACATCAGTGGAGTGAAAAGACACGAGATATATTCGCACACTCACGTTATTGCATGCATTATGGCCTACAATCCCTATGTGCTGTGGCATAACGTGATGAGTACAACAGGTGTGTTTCCTGTTTTTATGGAGCAACTGTGCTAATGATGATTTAACTAGAATCGTGCAATATGCTACGAAGGAGAAGAATAGGCTTAACTTGATTGAATTCAGTTTGCTACTTTCACTTGAATTCCGCCTTCATGAAATAAGTTGAAGCCATTGGGAGAGAAATTCCACTAAAGTTGACTCGATAGCTTAGGAAGGTCCCAAAAGTGAAGATAGCGCCCTCTAAAGGGCACGGAAAATAACCTGGCCACAGGCTTCCAACAGGACTGTGCAAAGTCAGAGGCATCCCTCCACCTCTAGGGGGAGCTGCCAGCTGGTAGGCACCCCCACATGGGAATCTGAAACCCCATAGTTTCAGAGCTGGAAATACGTCCAAAAATCAGCCAGCAGGTTCTGAGTGCATGCTTGGCACGTACAACTAAGAACCATCTCAGATACCTGTCAGCTCACGAATGAGCTCATATTCTTCCAAATACACGAGAAGGTTTGCTTTTCATGTGACTGTCTATGACTTCAAATGCTTTTGTGATTATCGGGAGATTTAACTGGTTATTTTTGACATCAGAAACAAATTACTTGTCACCCAGTAGGCTGAGGATGACGCAGTGTAAGTCCAACACCTTTGGTAGGATTGAGGGTCCACAAACCTCAGGGTGGCCCAAGAGGAAGGAAGAGCTGCTTGTTTTTGTGTCTGAAATCATATTCATTCCCCCATCCACCTGCCAGCACACCCACTCGTTCTAGATCTGTAATTAGGACTTCACTCCCTGAGTTATTTTCCTTTTGTATCATCAATGCCCCCTTCACTGCTGAGTGGATTTATCTCAGTTTAATAACATTTCCTTGACCTTCCTATTCAATTGAGTTATTTATACCACATTCCATCTCTACCCTTCTCCATTTCATCCCCCCCTCTTCACACTGCCTTCTCAATGCCCAGCAACTTGGCTTTCGCTCCCATCACATTCTCAAGCGATTTTCTAAGAGCTTAATGCAGTGAGTTTTGGTCTCCTCATTTCTTATAAAAACTGGTGCTGCTGGGTTTCCTTTATTTTGACTAAAAAATGAATTCACCATGTACGTCGAGGAGTTCTCCAAATTATTTCTCATCTTTTCTCCCTCTCTTTCTGTTTGCTGCACCCACAGGTTGGTCCATT
Organism: Perodicticus potto; assembly: GCA_963574655.1. Lineage (NCBI taxonomy): Eukaryota > Metazoa > Chordata > Mammalia > Primates > Lorisidae > Perodicticus > Perodicticus potto. The sequence continues at coordinate 68,159 of CAUYRH010060168.1, read as the reverse complement.
CCACGATATCAATGATCATTTTCATGCAGTGGAATCGACCTCTCCAGCTCTGAATTCTCTCCAAAAAACACCTCCTGATTTCCTGGGGAATATGCTGACGACACACTGAACATATACGAAAATGAACCGTCTATCTCTCCAAACCTTACCTCTGTTGTTTCTTTTATCGCTTTATTGCTTAATGCCATCACCACTCTCTCTTTAAAAATCAGTCGCCTATTTATTATTTCCTTCCCTAATCCTTCCCTCAAATTCAAGGAGCTGGATGTAAAGAGATGAAGCAGGAATAAAGGATTTTACTTTCTTGCTGACAAAATACTAAGCTTTGAAAAAGTTGTGCTATTGGAGAAAATTAATTGGAAAACAAAATTAGATTTAGTAACAGAGCTTCATGTGTTTTGATGCATGGACTATGCTCATTCTTAAGTAATAATGGATGTTAATTCTTTCTTTCCCTGAGTCTCAAGACAAAATTTCATTTGACCCTGATGTATGGAAACACCAGAAATCTCACTTGTAATAAAAAAGCTCAGAGGGCCGGGCGCGGTGGCTCACGTCTGCAAACCTAGTACTCAATGAGGCCCAGGCGAGAGAATTCCCTGAGCTCAGGAGTCTGAGATCAGCCTGAGCAAGAGCAAGACCTCATCTCTAAAAATAGCCTTGCGCATTGTGGCAGGTGCCTGTAGTCCCAGCTAGGCGGGAGGCTAAGGCAGGAGGATAGCTTGAACCCAAGAGTTTGAGGTTGCTGTGAGCTATGACAACATGGCTCTCTACCAAGGATGGCAAAGTGAGACTGTCTCAAAAAAAAAAGTGCTCAGAAAGCTTCAAGGATCCTAAACCCATGGCTGGGAGAACCCAATGCCCCTTCATTCCTCTAAAAAGAGTATCCTGCACAACCCCGGTCAAGTATCTATAAGTAGCACGATGCTCAACCCTTACTTCTTCCTAAATATTTGCTTCTTAAGAACACAAACTTAAAAGTAAACCTTAAAGATCTTTGTAAGCTGCATTTTTCCCCCCTCCATTTCTAGTTAACGAAGGGTGGCTGGCAGAATTCATTACCAACATTCTGAATATTCCATCTGAAACTGTGCACTCGGTTGGAGCCACTATTTGCAAAACAAAACTATCACGCTAATTAAGAGAGTGATTTGTGAGAACAAATAAAATGAGCATGACCAATTTGTCTGGGCAACAGCGAGGTAAACCTGGTGTATCAGTGAAGATTTACACCTGCTTTGGCATCTAGTTTAGTTTTTCTGCTGTCTTTAAGTCAGCTGCATAGGGGCCTGGGTCTGTGTGTCCGACTGAAGCCAAAACCAGTTGAAGAACTCTCCCATTCATCCACAATAACTAATTACACATTGTTCACTAATTTTTTTCCCTATAGCCCTTACATCAAAAATGTTTCACTATAAAAAAAAGTCTCCTTAGCTCAAAAGTATACAGAGTACCTCGGGGTCACTGAGAACATCACCCGTCACTTTGTGATTCTGCCAGTGTGTGCATTTCTGCGTGTGATGGGTCACTGCGTCAGACCGCATGCTACCCCATGCACAATGAGGCTCCCAGTAATGCCTTTTCATTTCAACAGTCTCTACCCGGAATACTGAGTGGTTTTCATGAAAAGGTGCTCCATAAACGACAAGACTTTTTCATTCTCTAAAGAAATGCGAAACATAAAAAAAAAAACAACTCAAGTTATGAAATTATTCCTCCAGTTAGTAGTAAAAAATCGAAAAAGGTAATATTCAGGTAAATGTAAGGAAGAACATCAGAAATGGGCGAAAAAAATGTGAAAGCACAGAGAAACCAAAAGTGAGAAAAATAGAAAAACGTCTTCCCTAAGGGGGGTTTTCCTTTGATGTATTCTAAGCATATTCTATCAATCTCAACCAGAATAACTTGTTTAAAGCCTGAATGTGTCTCTACTGTAGTAATGGAAGGTTGTTTTATATATGACTTATCAATTTCTAATTTGTTATCTAATTTAATTATTTTGATAGCTCCTTATTTGTGTCCTTGGTCCAAAAATTGACTCTTGGCACTAACTGAAATAACCATTGACACAGTGATCCCAAATCATGTACCACCATTAACAAAGAGGGTTGCCCTCTGGCCTCAGCACTCCCAGGGGTGCAAGAGTGTTGTGTTGAAACATGGATCTTTTTAAGCAAAGGTCATACCATTCGTAATGGCTTGATGTGGGGTTTGCCTTTTCTTTTTCCCTTAATGAAAAGGCTGAATATCTGATAGAATGGTAATGTGTGTACTGTTTTATAGCTTTGGTATATCAGTTGCCAAAATAGACTTCTGAGATGTGCAGCTTAAATGTTTTATGAAAAATACCTCCTCCAACAGAGACGTTAATAATTTAATATATGATAAACTAGACCGTAAGTTTCAGAAACAGTTATTTAGTAATATTTTTATATTTGATACCATAGCTTAGTAGGTAATTCCCTTGCTGCATACTTTAATTTAAAATGGTGGGTTTTTTTTTTCCCTGCAAAATTATCTTAATGTAAAACACGTCGTAGTAAACACTAATTTTCAAACGAGTTCCTGATTTTTAATTTTTTTGCCTTTTAATCCGGAGAACTGAGAGCATATTTATGAGCGATGCCAATACATCTTGCCAAAGCTTGATTTTGATGTTAAATATTCAGGCCCACACATTGCTGTGTGGTTTCCATTCAGCCAAATACTTCCTAAGATATTGAAGGAAATCTCCAGGACAGGCGTGCCATTCGGTAAGTCCCTGTCAGGGCGGTCACCTGCGTTCTGATTCGTCCTGACAGGTTTCCTTATCCAGGGTTCATTGGCTCTGAGGTAGTTACTGAAAAGAGCGTCTGTAATCAACAGCTGGGTCCTGATGTTTTGCCAATCTACGTTCATAAAACATGATGTTTGGTAACATAATTTCAAATGCGGTTTGCTTTTATCTTTTCAACACCAAAAGTCCCCACTTCTGTATTTTCCTTCATCCAAGAATTTCTAAATAGTTTGAGGGCATTAATTATGCCATACAAAATCCGCTCACAGTAATTATTGATGTTACTATTTCCTAATCACGTATAATACCAACAAATCCACTTTCTCTCTAGGACTGCACAGATGCTACCTAGAAACGTCTGGGGCTTGTTGACGAATAAAGAACTCTTAAATAGGGCAGCGCCTGTGGCTCAGTGAGTCGGGCGCTGGCCCCATATACTGAGGGTGTCAGGTTCAAACCCGGCCCCAGCCAAACTGCTGGGCCTGTGGCGGGTGCCTGTGGTCCTAGCTACTTGGGAGCCTGAGGCAAGACAATCGCCTAAGCCCAAGAGCTGGAGGTTGCTGTGAGCTGTGACACCACAGAACTCTACTGAGGGCAACAAAGTGAGACTCTGTCTCTAAAAAAAAAAAAGAACTCTTAAATGTAGACTACAGAACCTTCCCCATTGGGCCTTTTGCTTTTAATATTAAATTTTTGTGCTGGGTTTCTTTTTTCTAAAATGCTTCTTCTGTCTAAAGGACAGACTTTGCCCCTGTGAGTAGGAATGACGTTTACCGGCTACAGTTCTGGATCGATTTCAGACAAACTGGGGCTAGGTTTATCAAAGGGAGGAGCAGCTGCTAGGAAATTCAATTTCTACGTGCCGCTCATTGCAGGAAACACAAAGAAGCTTCGTGCAATCTTTACTTTCAAGAAGCTTATGGTTGCTGAGCAAGCTCGACCGCACAGCAACAAGTAGGAATAAGCCTGCTTTCCCATGATGGGGCCAAAGGAAACAGAGAGTGGCCTAGGAGGAGACACACAGGACAGCAGGAGGTGACTGAAGAAGACGGAGATTCTGGTGATGAGCTTGGAGCTGAAAGTTCAAGTCTTTGTTTTACTCACCAGCATAATGAGAAACGTTGGAAACCCTAAGGAGGTGATATGTGATCCAAGAGAAGGACGGGGAAGAAAACACTGAGGGGGCCAGCTGTTCCTCCTCCTTCCTGGGGACCAAATGGGCATTTGGGAATTTAGATTAGGAAATAAATAAATAAATAAAAAGAATCCATTCCGGACAGCAAGACTTATGAAATAAATAATGGAAGAGGTTACAGAAGGAAACTATGAAACTATAACCTGAAGCGTCTAAACCTGGGATATATTGTCAGTAACCTAAGGAATGACATGAGAAGTGGCGCCCTCTAGCCTCGGACAAAGCACACACATCGGGGGCCTGCAACTGGACAAAGGCTCCTCGGATTCATCAGCGTAGGGTTCTCTCTCTAGCGATGGAGGGCCACAGCCAGCCTCCTCTGACCCGCAGCTTATACGTGCAGGGTGACACACAGCAAAGAGGGAAGCTCAGGCTAGAGTCTGAGAAGCGCGGTTTGCCTTCCACGTGACATGAGCCTACAACCTTAGATTCAACCTGAAAATCTTAACCATGAGGCCAGGCACGGTGGCTCACACCTATGATCCCTAGCACTCTGGGAGGCCGAGGCAGGTAGATCGCTTGAGCTCAGGAGTTTGGGGCCAGTGTGTGCCAGAGTGAGTGCCTCTCTCTAAAATATAGAAAAAAATAGTTGGGCATTGTGGCAGGTGCTTGTGGTCCCAGCTACTTGGGAGACTGAGGCAGGAGATTGCTTGAGCCCAAGAGTTTGAGGTTGCTGTGTGCTGTGATAGCACTCTACCAAGGGTGACAAAGTGAGACTATCTAAAAAAAAAAAAAACAACAAGTTAATCCACAAACTCAAGTTTGGCATTACTAGATGTCTCACTTTTCAGAGCTGGATTAGGATCCTTTTTATGCCATGGGTTTATTCATTCAACATTCAATGCGTGTCTAATCTGAGGAGGTAGGGACAGAGCGTAGCTGCAAAGCAGAGTCCCTCCCCTGGGGGGAGATGGGCTGTGACTGGTTAATTACATGCCGGAGGGACAAATGTTAGGATAGAGGGAAGCCCAGATGGTGGACACTGACCCAGAGGGGCCCACGGAAGGATCACGGACAGATACCAGATTGAACGTGGTAGGGAACAGGCAGCTGATGGACAAGGAGAAAAGCCTTCTTCCTACATAATGGGCAAGGCGTGATCACAGGCATCCCATGTCACAACGGAAGAGGGTCATGAGAAAAACCTAAGCAAAGGAGAATTGGCAAAAATGTCGCCGAGGCTAGAGTTCTTTTTGTCTTCTAGTGCCAAACTTGCTTTTTAAAATATTTAAGAAAGACCTTCAGCCTGGATTAGTGCATCTGTCATAGGAATGTGTGTTTGCTGGCTCCCTGGAATAATGTGCTAGACATGGAATTCAAACGCCCTTTCATTTACCAATGGCTTTGAAGACCTGCAATCAACCCGGGTCATCTTACCTAAACAAACTCGCCAAATCTAGGGATAGATGTCTAAACAGAAAATGTGATTAATTTGATCATTGTTTTCTTCCCCCATAAACACTCACTCTTTATTCATGACATATATCCTCACAGGTATATATACTCGTTTATATATACAATCCATCAATCAAAAAAAAAAAGAGAGAAAACTTGTCACATCGAATGTATGATTTGACAAGCTAAAAATCAAGCTTCACCATGAAGTGAAAAGAAGCTTAATGGATTTTTAAAATTCTCCGGTTATATATCAGCTCAAACTAAAAACACTCGAAGATAATTAAGTTGCTTTTTTTTTTCTTTTTCAAGTTCATCACCCATAGAGGCTTTCTCAGAATTGTACGGAGCAATTTATCCTCTTATCTTTTGTCACCGTTGCTAAGAGGTTGGCTAATACCAAATATGGATAAGGTCTCCGGAGGGGCCCCCCAAAACCCAGTAATTTTGCCAAGTTATATGAATATAATTATAGAAGAAAAGAAGAGAAATGTTAACGTATGTACAGTAAAAATAAATATTTTGAGAAATCTACAAGTCCCTGTTTCATTTCAGCACAAGAGGGCTACATGGTCCTCCTGCCCTCCCTCGCCCAAGGTGTGGGACAGAGAAGCTATTCTCACATAGCATCTGCACAGGTCTGCCCTCCACTCCAGAGTCCTGAACCCAAACCCCAGCTTCTCTGAGTCTTTCCAGTGATTTCTCCCCACTTCCCCTTTTCCCATCTCGTTGTCCTTCTGCAGCCTTTATCGAGAGACAGCAATGTTTTTGGACAGGCAATTGCTGTTGTAACACAACCTTCTCAAGGGTTAAGTGTAAATGAATCAGAAACATGTGGCTTAAATTTCCCACAAAATTGAATTCACATGGGCTCCAATATAAAAGGGAAAAATGGTGTTTTCCAAAACGTGTCTTGAGTTTTTAAAAACTCCAAGTGCTGGGAAAATGGTTTAGGTATTCATTTAACTTTTAACGGTGGCCGGAATCATCTGTCCATAACACCGTAAAACTTCACTCTATTAAATAATGTGTCATGCTCAGGGAAAATTGCATCTGTGAAGATTAAACCCCCACCTTGGCAATTTTGTAAAAAGCTCCCATGGAAGGGGATGAGGACGGGACGCTAAATGCTCCATGCAAATAACAGAGCCAAGTGATTCTGACCTACCAGGGGATGTGCAGGTGTGTTCAGGGATCTTGCGCAAAATGCAGATTCCGACTGAGCAGTCTGGGGCTGAGATTCTGCAGTGGTAACAAGCTCACCAGTGATGCTGACCCTGCTGGTTCACAGCCACATTTTGAGTAGCTAGAACTCAGACCCCCAGCCAGGCTGCATGTCACAACTCACTATTCAAGTCAGTGTATATACACGGTTATATACCGCTGAGACTCGTATTTGCTTGATGACCAAAAAAAAAAAAAAAAAAAGGCAAAATTACATAAATGGGAATTAAAATATCCTGCTGAAAAGGTATAGATAATTGCTGTGAAATTTACATAACAATATCCACTGATTAGAAGTAATGAGTAATGTATTCATTATTACATATGAACAATGAGAAAACAAATAAGAAATGGTAAATATTCATCACTCCCAGCTCTGCTACCACTTTACGCCCCACTCCAATGGGGAATCCTTTCATAAAATTTTCCAAATCACTTCAGACATCAAAGACATCGCCTGTTTTGAATTCTTGTTTACCACATGACTAATTAGCCAGAAATCGTCTGATCTTGTTGCAGGCATTAATTCTGCACACATGGATGCCTTGTTTTCACAACTAGATCCGAATCTCGGGGAGGGTGTGGACTGTCTTCCCTCTTCCTGAAAACCCCGAAGTCCCTGAAATTGCCTTTTGCGTTGACAATGAAATCAACTGCATGTCCCGTGTAACCAGACAGAGTCCTGGCAGAACTTAGCTTGCAGTTTTTCAAGGCCATGCAAACAGCCAAACCCACGTTCACTGTGTTAAGATTCATGCTGTTCAGGTTGTAATAAATCCAGTTCTGTTTATCAATGGGGGTCAAGGGTGGAGGGCTGGGAATGACTTTGGAGGTGGATATGGAAACATCCCATGTTCTGAGAACATATTCATTGCTTATCCACGGGCTTGATGAAAGAATTGTAACTTCCTTTCTCCCCGAGGGGTTGAATGGGCCCATTTTTCATATATGCAACTTTATAGGAATCTTGTTAAGATGAAGAATGCTATCATTTGCCTCTTGCATAACCTAAAGTACAGAAGCACTAACTTTTTAACGCATACCACAAGCATACACCACAAGGGCAAAGCTAGGGAAAGTGTTTATCAAACCCTCAACCTTCCAAACCGTCATTCTCACTTTTTTTTTTTTTTGCAGTTTTTGGCTGGGGCCAGGTTTGAACCCACCACCTCTGGTATATGGGGCCCCCTGAGCCACTGGCACCACCCCATTATTCTCACTTTCTAACAGGACCAAATAGACTGGACTGCCTCCCTAAGGGTAGGTCATCCTCAATTCACAAGGAAGCCACCCGGTCACGGTCCTTAACTTTCACATCAGAGCCCCCGGGCAAGCAAAAAAACACTAAGGGTTCTCTCCTCACAGGCAAACGGAGAAGACGAAGACATTGACACAGCCTCGGGAATCTTAGCTATTGTCTCCTATCCCCATTTTGAGTTTTTCTGCAGCTGAAGTCCCATGGCCATGAGCCCCTATCATCAAGGGAGCTTGCACCTCAACTCCACTGCACTCCCTGCCCTCCCCCGCAAGGATGGGAAACATTTCCTCCTGTCTGCATGTCACACAATGGCTGGTTGTGAGAGTTCTGTCCCATGCACCGGCTGCATGGGTTGATCATCAGAGCCCAGGACCAGGAAGGTCACCCAGTGTAACAATGCTTCTTTCAGAAAAATGCACTCCAGCTTACCCAGGGCCAACCAGAAACAGCAGAGCTGCTCAGAAACAGTTTTTGAATGATAAGCATCCTATAAAAGTTAGCAACTCTGGGCATTAGCACTGCCCTAGGCTGAGTTTGAGGAGAGTGCAGTTTTTTTCCCCTCCTCATTAGATTTTACCAAGAAACCTGCAATCTACACAGGACAGTAAGATGGACACATGAACGCAAGAGGTGTTATAGAATGATATTAAAGTACAGGAAATGTCTGAGTCAGACCTTGAAGGTTAGGAAAAGCGGGTAAAGAGAAGGGAACAGCATTCCGGATTGGGGATGGGGAGTGATGAAACCCTGATGCTACTCGTCCACCTGTCTGGTTGGTGTCAAAGGGACAATATCAGCTAAAAGTTTGGGTTGTGGATGATGTAAAGAAATCATCAAACAAACAGCTTGGCTTCTGTCCTACAGGAGATGAATATTTTTTGAACCAAGTTTCTGAGACTCCTATGAGGTGTCTCAATAGTCTCAAAGACCGATATTAAGAATAAATCAATGTCATAGCTTTGACCTTAAAAATCAATTTACACTCGTACAAATAAAATTGTTTTCATCAGCTTTATATACTACGGTGCTATATATGACTTTAACTGAAGGGGGAGAAAAGAATTACACTAATAATGGAGAACCGCTTTTTGAGCTATCACAGGAGAGAACAGTATTAGTTAATTTAAAGCATTTTTATGTATAATACATTCACTTCAAAATTAATTTAAAATTCATTGTATTTTTAAAACAACATAAATGCTTCCTTTGACACTAGAAGTTCCTTCTATCTAGAATGGAGAAGCTATTACTAACATCATTATTAATTATATCAATCTGGCTGTCTCTTGTCATATGACGAGAACTAATTAAATCAGAGCATGTACCATTATGGGATTTAAGTGCACATGGTAAAAAAGAATTGCTTAGCTTTCTGCAATCATACGCCTTTATATACACAAAACCCTCATTAACTTCATGGAGAGTTAAGCGCTGAACAGGGCCGGTAGATAATGTGCTTTTGTCCTTGATGACTCTAAAGAAAGGTATTAATTTCAGTTTCGCAGTTCATTCAGAAAATTGCCTTGATAACTTGGGAAAACCCTGTTTATGTTTTGTGTGTGTGTGGGTGTCTGAATCAGAAGAAACCACGCCAGCCATAAAGGAAATTAAAAATAAACTTAAATATGCTTTCATATGCCAATGTAGGGACCCCAGAGACTGGGTCATAAGCTTGCACATTTAAATTGTCTTCATGAATTTTTTGATTCAAAAAGTGTACTAAGCAATTTCATCATTGCAATCGCGTAAACTAAAATATATTTTCACCAGGGGAAAAATGTTTTCCTTGGGCAAGCAAGAGGATATTTTATTAAGACATTAGAGTATCAAGACAATTTATAATAAACGAACATTCTGGATTTTAAGAAGCCTAATAAAGCCACAACTTTCTCTCATATTAGAGGAAAATACAGAGTGAATAAATAATATAGGAGACATAGGAGAGAGAGCTTAAACAATCATTTTTATGGGATGATTGAGAATTGTAAAGTAAAATTACGTTAACAACCTAAGTGTTAAATTCCCCACATGTCAGTTTCTTCGAGTCCCCACATACTGCTGAACGGAACAGGTGTTTAAGCTTCTACATTACCTACGTTTCCTCATACCTCTTCCTCTTACAATGAAGACAATTTTCAGATGGTGACTTCAGTCACTGGGCGTTCCTCTTACACCGTTTGAGAACGACCCACAGACAGGTAAAGCTAGTAGGCAATTCAAATGTTTGGCAAATACGTTTCTCTGAAACCTCACTTCTTTTCGGACTAAAAGTCATCATTCCAACTGGACGTGATTGTACAATTATGTGGTATTATGAAAAAGGAGGCTATTACCAGGCTGCTAAAATTACTAGGTCTTGACTGCATGTGGGTTTTCTTCCTTGATTTATTAGAGCCAAGAAAATGAAGATTGAATCACTTTAATTCCAATAATAATAATAATAAATGTCCTGTGATCAAATGACAGCCGCAGACTTCTAAGCCAACAGGATGCAAAACAAGGGATGTTAACTCTCACTAATATGTTATTAAGGAAAACCGAAGTGAGTATCAATGAAATGGGGGCAGGGCAGAAGCACACAGGAGATTAAAGCCATCGATGCGCTTGTTAGCAGAAAATCCACTTGTTTATTGAGAGACAGCCTCAATTAGCTGATGGTGGAAGTGGATAATTTGTTTATTGTTTCCACTTTGAGGAAAGGTTTTCTTACGTATTTCCAACCAAAATAATGGCCCCAATGGTGTTCGCTTTGTCTCTGGGGCAGCCCCTGCCACCTGCACCCTTCCCCACAATCCCCACTCTCTGATCCCAGGCTCGCCAGTCATTCTCCCTAACACCATCAGAGGAAGCCTGGACTTGTGGGGTAAGGGACTGAGGTGTTGCAAAGGCTGGTGCAATCAGATCAGAAAATGACTGCAACTCAAAACAAAAGAAAACAAAAAGACAGTGTGCAAAGGGGTAAGGGAGCCCTGCTATGGAGACAGACGTCAGCCAAGGCCAAATCCCTCAATGACAAAGCCACTGAACTCACGGGGCTTTCCTCGGTTACAAGATCATCAAGGGAAGCAGTTTGCAATTGTGCACAATCACGGTGGTTTTTCTCTTTAAAAATCCTTCCTTGGGAGGAGTGCAGTGTGTGTGCATGTGCACGCTGGTTTTTACTGGATAATTTCCCCTGTCATTGAAGAAACGTATCCTACTATTTTGCTTTTGCTATAAATGTTTTCGTTTTAAAATTTAAGGCTAATATATACAGGTAGGCTTAAGGCAAGGAAGAGCAAAAAGATGTGGAATATTTTAAAAATACATGAAATGTTTCAAATTGCACCATAGCCCAGCAGATGTGGAGGGTGGCGGCAGGAAACAGCACACGCCGCCCGCTGCTCTGACCTGGGCCTCTCCCATCCCCTCCCCACGCAGCTCCTGTGCTATTATCTTTCTGTTGGGAGAAACCACCTTCGAGTTTTCATTCATGATCTGATGGAATAAAAGATTAGATAAATATCCCCCCAATTAGTTTGACAAGTATTCATCAACCAGATTTCAAAATGTTTAAGAAAGAAACCCTCTACCTTAGACAAAGTAATTAAAATAAAAAAGGCATCCCTCTCTTCTCTCCGATTTGGTCTGCTCGCTGGGTTGCCAGCTTTTAAGTCTGACCTTTCCTTGATATCCACTTATTGTCCCCAAACCTCAACCCACTGGGCAATTAGGGCCACCCTCCTTCTGACTGCCTCGTGCTAGCAGAATCCATGATCAATGCACTCCCTTGAAAGGGCAGGAGGCCCAGGCCAGCTGGGGAACATCACAGCTGCTTTAAAGACGGGTGTCTCTGAACCGCTCACATCCGCCCTCCCAGTTACCAGAGTGACACCAGAGAGTGGGGTCCTCACGTTGCTTGGCCCTTTTCCACTTAATCTGCTACACACCGTGTTCCTTTTCTCTGCTGGGGACTTCCAGCCCTCTCTCATTGTAATTTCTTCAAACGCTTCTGATCTTATAAAGTTGTTAACACATATTCCCATTATTAAAAAACATAATCTAAAGTATACAGATCAATGTCTGCTGAAGCATTCTCTACTGACTTGCTGTTAAAAAAAAAAAAATAACGTATATGGCAAAGTTTTAAGTGTGAGAAAAGTGACCTAAGTAGACCAATACATTTTTTGGCTGCAAATTTCTGAAAAACCGTGCATTTATAGAGGGGATAAAAAGATGCATTGGGAAAAAGCTGGACCCCCTCTAATAAATGAACGAGGACACCAATAAATGTGCCTCTGACATAATTACCTACAGCAAAGTTGGTTTCCTTGAATCATAAATCCAAGTTCAGAAAGTGGAAATCCTAAGCTTTCAGCAGCAAAAGGAGAGATGAATTTGGGACAAGATGTTCCAGGGAAAAAGTCAGCATGGTCGACAGCCCACAGACCGCAAAGACAGAGGTGCCAACATTTTTTTTTCTTTTTAAGGCAAGATAATGACTTTAAATGTCTGTGCAAAAAAAACAAAAGAAAGAAAGAAAAACCCATGAAGTCTAATGTGCTTCACAAGCACTGACCTGCATTGGAAGAATTTCTCTTATGGAAAAAGAGGGATGGCTGGGCGGTGGCTCACACCTATAATCCTAGCACTCTGGGAGGCTGAGGTGGGAGGATCACTTAAGCTCAGGAGTTCCAGATCAGCCTAAGCAAGAGCAAGATCTTGTCTCTAATAAAAACAGAAAAATCAGCTGGGTATGGTAGTGTCTACCTGCAGTCCCAGCTATTTGGGAGGCTGAGACAGAAGGATCACTTGAGTCCAGGAGTTTGAGGTTGCAGTGAGCTGTGATGATGTCACTGTACTCTACTCAGTGTGACATGTCAACACCCTGTCTCAAAAGACACACACAGATAAGAAAGTCAACCTTATGGGTCCTTCTCACAAAATAGCTTCTACTAAATTATTTGGAATCATGGAGGGGAATAGCTAGGCTGTACCTCCACTTAAATACCTAAATCCATCCTCAAGACGCTGTGCCTTTCAGCTGATGGGCTGGACACTTGCCAACTTCAAAAGAGAAAGTCTCCTGGTCGAATGAGGGGGAAACATAATTTGTTGAGTACAAATAGAAGAATTTTAACTTCCCATGCTTTTGCATAGTGGTCAGCTAACAGAATTGCTTCCACAATTCTAACAAGAACCCTGTATATTATCATGACTATTTTTTGCCAAGGATGGAATTGAGGTTCAAAGAAAATAAATAACTTGTTTAGGATGGGATAGGAAGCAAGAATTAGACCGGATTTGAGGTTGACTAATGGCTGATGGCTTTTGCAAGTTTACCCGACCTCCAGGTGAACGTGTTGACCTCATTCAAACACCTCACCTTCCACAGGAACTGAGGAAGGGGAAAGGCAAGCGCGGGGGTGGGGGGACATCAAAATGGTGAGCAAAGATGTCAACATTTCTCCTTGCTCCTCTAACAGAGAAATAACACATAGGGAACTCATTTAGTGCAAGCACGTACACGCGAAGTTTAGAGACTGTATTTTAAAATTTATTGCAGGTCACAGAGGCCCTAAGTGGGGGTTATCTGTAAATAGCATGAGGATCTGGAAAGATAGCCCTCTGGTGCAACATTTCGGCTGTGTGAATGCTGCCCCTTCTCAAAATAGGCGTGGATAAACTGCCACTCTTCAACATGGGAAAGCCTTTGACTACAGACAGCATGAAGCGGAGAGAATGGTTTCTATCACCGTGGTAACATGAGATACCTGAGGGTTTCAGTGGAGGAAAAACAAAGCTTCATATAAATCAACTCAAAATGTAAGCACACCACTTAAGCATTAACCAAAGTAATTATAGGAAAATAGTCCAGAAGATCTCTGTAACAATCTGAGATAAATAAATGTCCCTTCGCAAAAAAAGAAACTCAGAACTCATTTTGTTCATAACCTAACTTGACTTTCCCCACATAATTCATACCAAACACCATATGCTTGGCTATATCTGCCTGAAATGAAATTATCTAATTCTAACCCAGTGAACCTGCATACAACATTCAGGCTTACTAAAGGAGAAGACTAAATCCAAGGTAAAAAGCAGTTAAAACAATCACAGATTGTGGCTAGAACTTTTTATTGATACAGGATGGCACTTTCTGAGGCAGGGAATGGAAAGGGAGAGGCTGGTTCTTGGTGTCTGTGGGGAACAGAGTCTCGAGTGGGGTGAGATGCCGTTCTGCTGAAGCAGCGTGGTCAGGAGGGCTCTCTAAAGAGAAGGGAGTTGAGCCCTAAAGGACATAAAGAACCTCTATATTATGAGAAGGCAGAATTGCAGAGAGAAGACACAGTGAGTGCAAAGGCCCTGGGGCAACGATAAATGCACTTGTGGAACAGAAGAAAAGCCTAAGTGGCTGAGGTATCATTGGCAAGGGGAAAGGGTCCAGCTTCTTCCTTGGTAAACTGCTCTAGAAACCCTATGTGTTATTTCTTTCCCATCTTCTGAACTCTTTAGAATTGGAAGGGGGATAAGCTAAGTAATCCAAAATTATTACCTAGGCTCCTACACATATTTGGTTACTAGGGTGACAACTAACTTAGCTACTTCTTACTAACTGTGTGACTTGAGGGGGAGCTCCTCCACCTCTCCGAGCCTCAGTGTCCAGTGCACAGTTACCACCATCTTGATCGGGTGTACTGGTAAGACAGCTATTGTACTGATAAGACACCTGGCGTCCACTAGGGTGCACAGCATTACTGCTGACACAACACAAATATTCTTGGCTTGTAACACCAGCATCTCTTAAGGAGAACTTCTCTACCTTTTATTTTATTTTAATAGGTCATTCATTTCTTGAGGTACTTGGACAGCCAATGTGCCAAGACCAGTGATGGCATGATCGGACCAATCAGAAACACGGACCAGCCAGCTCTAAAGTCTTAACTCATCGTTCAGTTCACAAAAGTTTGGTTAGTATCTCACCAGTCCAAAATACCTATCTGTGTAATGTCCGTTTTCCGAGTTAAAAAAAAAATATTCATTTGCTAAAACTCAGAGGAACATTTATATTGCGATTTAGTCTCAGAATTTCCCACATAAAGTGCTGTAGAAGAAATGAATGACAAATTCATAAAGGATACTTTCAAGAGGCAAACACAACCAAAGGTGTCACATCACCATAATTGGCAACTGTTTCTCCATTTGTTTTTAATAGATAAAAACAAACTTTTCTACTATGTACGAATTTTCTTTGTTTTCTTAGAAATCAGTTAACATTTAGAAGTCCACTACTCATGCCAGCAACAGGTAACCAGTCATCTTTTGGAACTTGCTGACATGTGGTGACATCTGATTGCTCTGAAACATCATCGTTAAGGAAGTGCCTGCAGGAAACAATGGGTTTGACCTCTATGCAAATGACTCTTCTCTACTTTCAGAGATTGCTACTGACAGTGCGTTTGAAGCCCCCAATAAAGGGGTGCCTCCAAATTTTACCAGCAACATTCTTCCAAAGGCAGCGTTAAGAACGGAAGGAAAAAGAGCTTCACAATTGGAAACAGGACCCATCCTCAGAGACCGCCCAATTTATCGCATTAAGGTCAGCTAAATGTGTCAGATAAGAATTTGGTGAATTTACTTTGGTTGACGTTGGTCTACTTCTGAGTACACACGGCTGATGAAGAGCCAGATGTTTTCAATCTGTAAAGTGTAACACTGCTGCACAGCAAAACCAGCTGGCAACAGCCCGGAAAGAAAGTGTATGTCTTGCTGAGAGGAAGGGTCGGAGCCCCAGCCTGACAGCACTAGCATCATCTCACCCTTTTTAACTAAAGTTCAAAACTACTTGAAAGAAATCTATCCCAAATAGGTCTCTCTCTATATATACTAGTGAACTTTAATGTAACATAAAAATGATTAACTTAAAAAGGTATTTAACCATGTCATCTGACTTATGCTAAAGTAGAGACGCATGCAATAAAGCATCTCGAGAAGACACATACTGTTAATTCCCATAACTTGGAAAGAGCCAGACTGAAGTTGGCTTTTGTACTAATTTATAAAGGATTATGGTGCAAATTAGTTGGTTTTTGTAATATGTCCAACAAGGGAATCTATTCAAGGACACAACTGCTATAACTAACCTTCAGGTACTTCAAAAGTAACCCAACATCAGCTCCACTGTGATACTGGCCAAAAGATCAGGAACAAATCTTACCTGTTTGGTAAAAGCAAACACCCTCAGTACCACCAACAAGCAGCATTTTGTTGATCTAGCATCAAACTACTTTTTATTTATTTATTTATTTAAGACGGAGTCTCATATTCTATTGCCCTCGGTAGAGTGCCATGGCGTCACAGCTCATAACAACCTCAAATTCTTGGGCTCAATTGATCTCTTTCTCAGCCTCCCAAGCAGCTGGGACTACAGGAACCTGCCACAGTGCCCAGCTAGTTTTTCTATTTTTAGTAGAGATGGGGTCTGGCTCTTGCTCAGGCTGGTCTCGAACTGAGCTCAAGCAATCCACCCACCTCAGCCTCCCCAAAGGCTAGGATTATAGGAGTGAGCCACCATGCCTAGTTCAAACTACATTTCTAAAACAAAACAAAACAAAACAAAAAACCCCAGGAATCCCAACAGTCCTTTAACCTGACTGGCCAGAATTAATGAGATGTAATTATACATGTAAATAGGTTCCCTTATGCCAGGTCATTACAATCCTCCATACATAGAATGTCTTTCTCATCAGAAATTCAAATACATACAGTAATGTTTATTGGTACACGACACCAACTCTGCAAAAACATTTCAATTATCCTAACATCTATGTCAGATAAGCAGACTGGGGAAATGAAAATGCTTACATGATGTGGAGAGAGAGTAAAGAAAATATCACGGAGCTACCAGACCATGAGCAAAGAATTGCTTTTCTCATAGATAAGTCCTCAAGGATAACTCCAATGCCCAACAAGGAACAAGAACTCGAAAACTCATATTTGTCTAATCAAGCCATGATTGAGGAAATATATCAATGCATGAACGGATCTTGGAATTAACTATTAAAACAGCGACAGAAATACTGATTTCCAGAACATTCCATCTGCTGCGTGTCTTTGCAATGCTGGGGACAGATGAATGGAAGCATAGATCTTCGCTCTGGTGTTTCAGACCAAGCACAAGCAGAGTTTGAAAATTAAGAGGTGACTCCAGGTCATGGCAAAGGCCTACAATCACAGGGCAGAGACAACATCTTGATTGACAGGTCTTCATGCATCCTCATTATATCACGTGGTCTGATCAACATTCTACCTTGCCTGTTCTCTCTCATAAAAATTCTACTCCGCTTCTTCAGCTCCCAAGCCTGCACTGTTCTCTAACTCACATATACGCTCTGCCAAGAATCACTGCCTCTCCTTCGTGATCAGGTACCAATGGCACCCCCTGGTTCAGAGGGGGTTTAGAGAATTAATTAATGTTTGCAAAGTGCTTGTAGATCCACAAGCCTACGGGTATTATATAAATGCAAATTCTTAGCATTATTCTGTTTTCCAATGGGGCAGACTGCCCAGAGCACTTATTCAACCCTTATAAGAAAACCAAAGTCTCTTAAACTAGGTCTTCCTCTGTTGAAGGGATTGTCGATTTACGACCCCGGCTCAGCAAGGCCTGCACATCATCCTGTGTTCCAGCAAGTCCTTTGGACTTTTTTTTTTTTCCCTCCCTCAAGGAGCTATTTTTGTACCCTTGGTTCTTACGCTCAAAGCCTGCAAAAGAGATCAGAACCTACTGTGAAAAACAAATCCCGTCTCCAGCGAGGAGCCTCACATCTCATTTTCTCATCTTCTGGAGGAGATAAGGCAGAGGCCTTGACTTTTTAGAAAGTTCACCGTGTCCCTTGGCGGGACCCTAGGAGGCCCTGGGCCAATTCCACTTTGAGTGATTTCCTTCTGCTCGCCTCCAGCTCTGCCCCTGCTCCAGTTGCCTGGAGTATTTATTGCCACTTCCTGCCTGTGAATGTTTTACAGTCCTCCTCTTAGTTTGTTTAAACAAATGCTGTGTTTCACCTGTCAGAGCCCCATCCTCTGAAATAAAGGAGGCCAGGAAATCCAACACCAGGGCTATCACTTTTAGGACCCCTGGTTTGTTTTGTTATGTAGATTGGATGAGCTTTTCCTACATCCTTTCTGCCTTTACCACCATTATTTTCACTCTAAAACTAGAAAAACAGTGGGGAGGTTACGTGAGCAGCATCCTGGGTCCTGATCTGCAAATATCTTTGGCAACTTTTACTAGTCCTTGACAACTGCATTCCTTTGTTCTAAAGAACACCGTCTTTCATAACCTCTCATTAGGGTTACGCAATGTTAGGAGCCACTTTATTTGTCATAAAGATCTCCAAATGTTCTTGGGAGGAGAAAAAGGGTTGACATTGGTCTTCGTGTAAGTTAAAAACAGAAAAAAACAAAGGAAAAGGAAGAAGAAATCTTTGAAAATAACTCCTTCATTTACTGGGTATTTATGGAATTATTACAAGCAACTCGGACATGACAATCACCTTTGAGAAATCTTTTTACCATTATGTTTCAACTTCGGGACATGTAAGTGACTTCAGTAGGAAGAGGTCGGGGGCCGGCAGTGACTACACCTCCTACTTAGGGCTTAATTTCTGAACAAGACATCATGGAGAAAGGAACATGCATAGGCCCCAGTGGGCAGCCAGTAAGAAGGGATAATAAAATCACATAAGTAAAGTAACTCCTTATATATTACGTTACATATACACATATGTAATATACATACTGTGGGTTATATTGTGGGGTTTCTAAAGTTTAAAACATGCTTTAAAATTTTGCCTCGTTTAATTCTCATGGCAATCCCATGGGTTAAGTATTATATTCATTTTATGGATAGGAAAACTCTGCTTCCAAGGAGTTGAGTGACATGTCTAAGGCCACACAGCCAGTCAAGGTGCTTGGCCTGAACTTGGGCCCAGGGAGCGGTCATGACTTAACTCAAATGACAGACGATGATGAGAAAGGTGTGAGAGAAGAGAGGAACAGAGAAGGGAACGTTCGCACAACCAGGCAGAGGAACAGAAGAAAGAAAGTTTACACAACCAGGCACCTTCCTCAAAACCAGCCGCCCTGCAGGCGCCGGCCAGTCAGAAAAGTCTCGGAATGGAGCACTGCTTTGTATATGCACCTTAGACCATGAGCTGTCCCCTAACTCTTCTGACCCTCAATCTCTCCTCTCCCCTGGAATGTCCCCTGGACCTCTTTGCCACCTCTCTCTGAGACAGCCATTATGCGAGACGTCATCACAGCCAGTCACAGATTTTAAGTCTTACGGTTTCCCAGTTTCCCTCTGATGTGCCCAGAGGGAGCCAGTGTTTCCAGGGAAGAATGAATGGAAAAGAAGGAGGGAACATAAGCAGCGGCCCCCTCAGAGGCCCACGTAAGATGCCAGTCCTGTGACCTGGCAGCCTCTCTGTACTCCTCCCTGGACCCAAAGGGCCCAGCGTCCACCCACTCTGTCCAGCTGCCCTGGTGTCAGCCCCTCTCTCCTCTACTCCTGATGGCTCAGGTCTCCCCTCTCCACCCAGCCCTTCTTCTCAACAAGACTGCGGCTTCCTAAGGGCAGAGGCTGACCTTCATCTTGGTTTTCTCCGCCCTGCTAGTTCCAAGCTAGACATTCTGAAAATGCCTACTGAAAATTCCCAAGTCAGAACCCCTCTGTCCTCTCTCCCACCACTTAATTGATAGCAGGAATTCCATTCCATGCCTAAGCACATTACCTTCTGGAGACATTACACAGGAGTTTCAGTTTATCACTTTGTGCAGTCTTGGGTCCCAGCTTTGGGGGTCCCAGGAGTGTACGTGGGTAGAAAGTGAAGCCAGGCCTTGAATGCTGCTGGATGCCCCGACGTATCACCCCTTAGACAAGCAACCATAGCAGCAAGGGACCCAGTACTGGGCAGGAAGTGGATCAGAACGTTGCCATGCAATGCTGTGGAAGGGGCCACACCGTGACAATTCATGAAACTGGCGTTTAAATTTTCCATCTGTTATAATCATGTCTAAAAGTCTCAGACCAAGGCCCACACATTCCTGTGCCCTCCACAAGTACAACAAAAACAGATGCTTGGAAGCTCCGCTTTGGAACCAGGGCAGGCTCAATCCTACTGGTGATTATTTTCTCACAGGGGCGGGGGTGGGAAGAAAAAGAACGAAACCACAACATTCATCAAGACCTTGCCTAAAAGGGCAAAATAACAAATCCCATGCCGGAAAGCATTAGCCCAGGGAGGGCACAAAGCATCTTCAACTACGGCAACAATTTGCGGAATCACATGACATGAACTCAGCCCCTGAGAAGCTTTACACCTTCACCCCCTTCCTTCTGTGATTCTGGTCTCCTCGTGTTTTAAGGGTAGATTCACACCAACCACTCACCCTCCACATGAGCAAATTTTTTTCCAACTGAATGGGCATTAGTAACATGTTCTTTCTTTTTTCCAGGGCAATGTTAATTACACTCTCCAAAGGAAACCATTAAACAACCCTAAAACAACTTAGTCAATCAAAGATGCATAATATATTAGCTCTCCACCATGGCAATGAAAAACTTCCTGTTGCCCTTGCCAGAATGGGACAAGTTTGCCCCCCGGTAAATACAGTTGAGAAAGTAATATGGAGTTGCAGATAATTAAAGTGCTTGCAACCATATGCCAATTGATTTTTCCTCTCGTAAAGGTAACTCAATTGAAATGTTTGGAATAAATCATGTGTTGGAATTATCTTCTGAACTAAGAGCTGAGAGCACATTGATTAATAATTATTTGCACTAACAGACTCAACTAAGGCAATACCATCAGTTACCTCAAATATTGGCTCAGATCAATCACAATGGTATCAGATGAGTTTGAAGCTTCATTGTCTTTTGTTTAGTATTTTTTTTTTTTTAAAGAGAGATCACCGAAGAGGCAAGGTTCTTGAATGCAGTCCTAAGAAAGCCAACACTCTGGCCTGGTTAGAAGGATGGGGGATGTCTTCTGAGTATTGTACAAAAGTACTAGGCCTTTTCAATGAGGAAGGAGTCTCCTACGCTCCCACTGAGTGGAGGTCTCTACGGTAAGCAAATGTTTTCCACATATGACATGGAGTCCAAGAAAGTGCTGCTGTTAAAAAACAAAGACAAGCCGGACCAGAAGGGGATGGCCCCGGAGGCGCATAGCCAGGGAGGCAAGTACGTAAAAGACGCATGCGTGTATGTGGCCACGATTCATCTGCAGAACAGCAATAAGAACACCCAGAAAATACGTCAACATGGTTTATTTATGTGAATGGATGTGATTTTAAATAAAAACACCACTTTCAAGTGTCTAAGAGTTTGGGGCTTAATCATCTTATATTCATCTGGCAACTCAAAACATCACTATTTTTGTTTATTTTTACTTTTTTTTTCACTCTGTTGTCCTGCAGTTGAGTGCCGTGGCATCATCATAGCTCACGGCAACCTCCGGTTCTTGGGTTCAAGTGATCCTCTTGCCTCAGACTCCTGAGTAGACTACAGGTACCCACCACCACGCCTGGCTAATCCTAGCACTCTGGGGGGCTGAGGAGGACACATTGCTTAAGCTCAGGAATTCGAGACCAGCCTGAGCAAGAGTGAGACCCTGTCTCTACTGAAAACATCACTATTTTTGGGCAACAACGTCCAGTTCTGATTTCCCATCTCCCAGAAGATGCATCACTGTTGGGCCCTATGGACATAGGAAAGTGTGACTCTGAGCATGGCATGCCTGCCCTCCCCCAACTCTAGCACCTGGTGTGAGGAGCCTCTCTAGTCAGTTCCCTGTGTGCAAAGTGTGGTTTTTGGACCCCTGGGGGCCTCCCAGATCCTACTGGAGGATCCACGAGGTCTATAAAGTACTTGATGTTGGCCAGGCGCAGTGGCTCATGCCTGTAATCCCAGCATGTGCGTGGACTGCCTGAGCTCACGGGTTAGAGACCAGCCTGAGTCAGAGCGAGACCCTGTCTCTAAAAAATAGCCAGGCACCTGTAGTCCCAGTCTGAGGGAGGCGGAGGCAAGAGAATCATTTGAACCCAAGAGTCGGAGTTTGCTGTGAGCTAAGTTGCCATGGCAGACTACTGAGGGTGACAGAGTGAGACTCTGTCTCTGCTAGTATTTGATGTTAACACTAAGACGTTTGGTCCCTTCACTGGACTAACGCTTGCACTCATGGGGCACAGGCAGTGGGGGAAGGAGGGAGGCACAACGGTGGTGATTTGGCACAACTCAAGGCAGTAGGTCTCCCCAGACAATACTGGGGGTCATTGCCTTCTCCTCCTCCAGGCACTTGAAGATAAATAAATGCCAGTTCCACTTAGGCATGCCCCGGTTGAAGTAGTAAGCATTTTGGTAAATCTTGACCCAAGGTAAGCATCTCTCTTTTTTTTTTTTGCAGTTTTTGGCTGGGGCTGGGTTTGAACCTGCCACCTCCAGCATATGGGGCCGGTGCCCTACTCCTTTGAGCCACAGGCGCCGCCCCAGCATCTTTTAATAGTCTGTCATGAGAAGACAACGCATTCGGTCTTAGGTATTTAAAAGGTAATTTTTTGGAAAAGGAACAAAACCAGCCTATCTTGTTGAATAAAACTACTGACTGTTATTTGTTGCCAAGGATGAAATTTGAGCTTCCAAGTGAAAAATCAGAACTCTGGAAAACCTGTATCCACCATCACGAGTTTGAGGTGGTTTCCTAATACTTAAAAACTTATCTTTTCCTCTTGCATAAAAGAAGGTATTGTCGTTGGGAGGATTTAGGGGCCCCATATTTTCTAAGTGGCCAGTGCATGGTGGGACTAAATGATACAAGAGAGAATGATGGTTTTAAGGTCACGGGTTAAAAAGTTCATGCCTAAGGCTTTAGGTGTCACATTATAATAGCAGGAAAGAAACTACCACTTGTCAAGTTTTGATGTAGAAAATATACACAATTAGGGTGTATTTTTTTTGCCTACTTTAAGTATAACAACGCAGGCCGGGCGCAGTGTCTCAGGCCTGTCATCCTAGCACTGGAGGAGGCCGAGGCAGGTGGATCGCTCCAGCTCATGAGTTCGAGACCAGCCTGAGCAAGAGTGAGGCTGGTTCCATTTCTACTAAAAATAGAAAAACTGAGGCAAGAGGATCACTTGAGCCCAAGAGTTGGAGGTTCCTCTGAGCTATGAAGACGTCACAACACTCTACCCAGGCTGACAACTTGAGACTGTGTCTCAAAAAAAATTAAATAAATAAATAAATAAATAAATACAATAAACCAGAATGACTGAGGAAGTAAATATGAAAATCCAGCCATCTTCCCTTCATAAGCCAGACATTAAAGAGATCTCCAGAAATGGAAAACAATGCTGCTCTTCTCACTATAATTTTCAAATCCGAAGAAGAGCTCTTTATATAAAAATATATCATTTATAAAAAATATATCATTGGGCGGCACCTGTGGCTCAAAGGAGTAGGGTGCTGGCCCCATATGCCAGAGGTGGTGGGTTCAAGCCCAGCCCTGGCCAAAAACTGCAAAAACAAAAAAAAATCATTTATAATATCATGGAATAAGTTTACTATCGCTGATTCTGTACTTAGCCAAAAGGCCGAGAAGTGATATCATTGTCAATTCTGAAGAAAGAAATAATCTTTGAATTTGTCAGTTTAAATCTCAGTGGTAAGCAGCCATAGTATTTGCCCAAACAATAAATAAAATGTTCTTTGAGGTTCTCAGTTTTAGGAGCGTAAAGGGATCCCGAAACTAAAAATTTTTAGAGACCCTGCCCTAGTCTCATCTCAGGCCACCTTTTCACCCAACAAACACACTTTCTGCCCAGAGGAGCTCCTGGCCCACCAGGGAGACATGCTGGGCAAACAGCCTTGATAGCACCGTGAGCTGCCTGCTGCCACGGGCGCCCCGGAATGCGACAAAAGAGAGCGTGACAAATTCAGCCCGGGAGGATGAGAGAAGGAAAAGCTCTCCGAGGAGGAAAGAAGATGAGTGGGAGTTTTCCAGCAGACGTGGAGGATGCCAGTGGGGAAGGAGCACTTTAGGCAGAGAAAACAGCGTCTGCAGAGGCACAAAAATATAAATGGCAGCACAGCGTCTTGCCGGCCCTGATTTGGAATGAGGCTGGAACACAGAATGTAGGGTGGGGGTGGGGGATGGAGAGGTATGAAAAGGTACATTGAGGCCTGGATTATTTAATGCATAACAAAAATTAACAACAGGGGCATCAGAAAACCTTTAACAAGGGATCTGATGGAAGACTTGAGTTCTAAGAAAAAAACCGTTCTGTCAACAGCGTGGAAGGAGTGAAGAGGTGTGCAAGTGGGTAAGTAGAGCATGTAGGAGGCTGTTGCAACACACTTAGGTACAACACAGAAAAGGCGGCGTCTGTGGCTCAGTGGGTAGGGCGCCAGTGGCATATACCGAGGGTGGAGGGTTCAAATCCGTCTCAGCCAAACTGCAACAAATAAATAGCTGGGCATTATAGCAGGTGCCTGTAGTCCCAGCTACTCGGGAGGCTGAGGCAAGAGAATTGCTGTGAGCTGTGATGCCACAGCACTCTACCTAGGGCGACAAAGTGAGACTCTGTCTCTTAAAAACACACACACACACAAACATAGGAAAGGCCCAGGCAATACGACTGGAAATCTGGAAGGGGAAGAGGCGGATTACGGTGCCATGGGTTAGGAAAGACTTACAGCAGGGAACCAGCCAGCTTAGGGGAAGTCGTCGAGTTGAATTTGGGATGGGCTAACTCTGTTGAGTGTGGGACCTCCAAAAAAGGGCAGCTAGATGTGTTCTGTGCTACCTACGAGCACGGCAATCACGGGACGAGAGGCAGCCAGGGAAGTATCAAGGAATCGGGGAAAGAGACCGGCTCTGACAGCCAGGAGGGCATCAAGCCCAGCTCCCAGGTACGAAAACATCTCTTGGTCCAAGGAGGACCCTATTTGTGACCCAAATAGATTTGTGGGATATCGGACAACAGACATCATCAGTTGGACGACGCTTTTCAATGCATAATCCTGGAGGCGTTGATATGTTCTTCAGCCTTGGGGTGAACGTGGGGGTGGGAATGGGGGCCAGGGGAGGGAAGGATAAAAGGTGACTGATGGGGATCCAGACAGATTTCTGGCCACGTTGGAACGAGAGAATAGCTGGAACCCTCCTGGTGAAGAGTGACAGACAGCCTGGGTGCCGCTGTCTAACGCCCCAACTCGGACGCAGGCAGGAATGTCAGACGAGGAAACCCGAGGCTCAGAGAGGGCTTTGTACATCACACAGGATCAGGACTGCTCGTGCAAATGAACTATTTCATGTCAGAAGCCAGGAAACAGATGGTGTGGGCTAAAAGATGGGGTCGGCTGAAATCAGAAGAATACACGATTTGGTAGAAAGCAAGAAGTCTTCCCGCGTGAAGTGGGACTTAGTGGAACACTTCAAAATCAAGATTTTGAAAACTAACATAAACCACTTCCTCGGCCTTTTTTTTTCCCCCCTGCTGTGTCTTTTCCGTTGTGTTGGGGCAGAGATGGTAGCAATTTCATAAGAGAGTTGCTATGGTCTCGACAGGGGCCTGACGTGTTTTTTGACCATCTGCTTGTTGCTTTATGCTTTGCAAGAAGTTCTTCCACGTAATAAACTAAAGTCCTCTCACTGGAGACCAAATTAGTCTTTTCTTCTTCTGTCTCTGGCAAAATTGGGAAGGTGACTCAGGCGGCCCGACACAGTAAAGTAGACGTCCTCCTGATTTAACAGCGTGGCGGGGGCTGGCATCCTTCCTGCCGTGCTCCTGAGACCTATTTAGGAGCCAGGGATAACTAAATTGGCTGCGATCTGCGTAGCATCAGCCTTTCTAAGAACCCATGAAACCAAAGGACCACGTGGGTTTCGTGTGAATGAGATAGAAATAGGGATCCATGTACAGCCACCCACCCTCGCTCTCAAATTATCACACTCGCCTCCCTAAGTCTGTTTTAGAGGTAACAGCATTAAAACTACAATGTATTTTTATGGCATTCTAATTCTTCGGTTAAATCTAATTTTAAAGTTTAACTGAGCCACTGCAAGCTTCTGAAACTGATTTTTGAAGGGAACCGGAATACTGCTAAGGACAAGTCTTCCCTGGATTATACAAAACACCTTTTGAATTAAACAAGCAATTCTTTCCACTGAAGTATCTAATTTGAATTTAAACATTTCTTTACATGCTACCTTAATTAGATGCACGTTTCTCTCAGCATCTTAATTTTATGCATTTTACACTTCTAAGCAGCTTGCTAGTGAGGCTGGCTTATTTGCATTCATTTCCATACAATTTGCAAGAAATGTTGAAAAACCTAGAAAGGGAGAGATTGTAAATCCATGGATTTTTCCTTAAATAAAAATGTCAATTCTTTGAGGAAACAAACAATGCATATTTCCTTGCTTACCTATAGTGTTTTTTAAGACTACTTTTAATATTTGTATACACAAAGAGATCCATTTTATACATGCTGTAATAGGAAGATATTTCCCCCTCCGAAGGCTCCTCCAAACTTCTAAAGGCCTCCTTAACAAGAGGAAAAAACATCTTCCAGCACATGATGCCTCCTGAAAAATATTATTTGCAAAGTGCATCTTCTTACACAATAAGGATATATTTGATCAATTTGGCTCTAAAGATTCATTGGATTTAAAGCCTATTTCTTTAAGCGATGGGTAGTTTATTCTGTATGACTTTCACTCTAGTTAACTGGATTTTCTCCACTTCCCTCCATTCTCTTGAACTTGAATTTATATTCACAATAATTCCGGCCCATCCTTATAAAATCCCTAAGTGAAGTTAGAGAACCAGTTTAGGCCACTCTTTATGTAAGAAAATTCGGTTTGGCTATTTTTCAGAGATGGAAGCTGTTGATACTTCCCTGGTTTTCAATATCCTCTATTTCTCCTAACATCACAAAATATGGGGTGCTGTTCTCCTTGTGACCTTGGACGTGGACTCACATCCGGGGTATGGAAGGAGACTTCCCGCAACTGCTGTTTTTTGCAAGGATTGCAGAAGAAGCAAAATGGTAGAAAACGCTTTAGATGGAAGTGCCTTCAGCATTAAAATTTTATCTGTCTAATTTCACTGGAACAGGGCAGGGAGCTCCCGTCTCCCCTCCACACCCAAACTTCATAAATAACCACTGCACTTCCAGAAGGCTCTTCCCTTCACATATTGAAAGTAATTTTTAGGTTACTGCTCTGAGCGTTCACAAAAGAAGCTGCTTCTCCAAAATAAGACACACTAAGCAAAAATTGAGTTTTGACATTCTTCTAGCTGTAAAATAATGTTATCTGGCAGATGGAGTTTATCTTGGAAAGACGGTTGAAAAGCCAGATATGGAAGCTGCCCATCCAGAACAGTACGGGGAGGCTGCTGCACCGCTGTCCCAGCAAGGCCTGACCAGGGAGGTTCCAGCAGCTTCCTGGGTGGTCCGAGCGAGTCTCGGGGCTTCCCTGGGCCTCAGTGCTCCTGCTGTGAAGCCAAGATCTCGCAGAAAAACCAAAAAAACAGATGTTGCACTTGAGATGATCTCTTCAAAGTAAACAAATTAGGAAATTTATACATCAACTGTGGTCTCTGGAAATCGGTTAGAAATCAGTTTCCTAAAATAATTCAAGAAACCACCATGAATAGCCTGTAACATGCCAAAATGTACAAAAGAATAAATACTTTTCTCCCTCCATCCTCAAGGCACTGTTAGGGGAATAATGGAAAAACAAACTGTGGATGAAAGATGAAACGCCTAAGTTATTATCTAAATGCTTAAGAATACTTAAGAGTTTATTAGACACTTACAGTTTATTAAATACTTATAGTTTACAGTTCATTAAAAATGTTGACTAGTTTACTCTCATCATAAAGCTAAACTTTACAGCTGGTGTGGTTACATACATGAGAAAGTAAAACTTTTTAAAATTATTTTTATTTTTATTTTTTTTGAGACAAGAGTCGCACGTTATCGCCCTCAGTAGAGCACTGTGGCATCACAGCTCACAGCAACCTCAAACTCTTGGGCTCAAGCAATCCTCTTGCCACAACCTCCCTAATAGCTGGGATGACAGGTGCCCCACAATGCTCAGCTATTTTTAGAGATGGGGTCTCGCTCTGGCTCAGGCTGGTCTCAAACTCCTGAGTTCAGGCAATCCACCGGACCTGGCCTCCCAGAGTACTGGGATTACAGGCGTCAGCCACCACGCCAGATCATGAGAAAGTAAAAGTTGATAAATTTCTCTATAAAGTGAAAAGTTCAACTTATGCTTATTTATACAACATGTTTGCAACCTTGGGTCGAGCAGAATCATCCTCAAGCCCGAGTTTGTATCTTCCTAAACTATCTTCAATTATCTCAAGGTGAACCAGACCAACTTCTCTCAGCAAAGTGAACGGGAGAATCCAAACTGCCTTGTTTCACAAATAAATATGCCAAACAATGTCGTTTTATGGAAAAGCATCATCAATAATTGATCGAGTAGTTGCAAAACAAGTTACAAAACGTTGAGCACAATTAAGCCATGTGTGTGCTTTCCTCCTTAAATAAATACTCATCCTATCTAATCCTAAACTTAAACTTAATGTTTTTGTGCACGTGCCCATTTTCAGATGAAGACAAATGATGGGGTCCTCAGTGGCTGAGAAAGGGTTTTCTTCAGCACGTGGAGCGAGGTGTCTGCTGTTTCCTTTGTTGTTTAAGCAGCACCTGCCACTTAGACCTGACATCCTGGGCCTCGGATGTATAAACAGCACATGCATAGAGACCTGATCTCTGTCACACACGCTCACACAGAGGAGCTCAGCTGGATATTAGCAGACAACACACAGAAACCTGTTAGATGCTTGCCAGAGAAAGATCCCTCCGGAAAGACATAATCGAAGGAAACGCATGAAAACACTTACAGAGCGCTTATGTATCGAACAAGACACACACTCACTGTCCTCCAGTTTCAGAAACAAGACAGACAGCAGAACCTCTTCAAGTGGACCACCCAAGGGACTGTAACAAACTGGTCAACATCTGGAGGTGGTCAACATAAGCAACTGGGCCTACTGTCCTGGTACGCACATGGGGTGCAAGTCCAGTCTGTGCAAAGTAGGTCAACGTAAGGAGGTGGTCAGGGTAGGGAAGTGGTCAGCTGTGAGGTTCTAATGTGCTTACACTGGGTGTCCATACAGTTCGTGTGCATATTTTAGATTTAATATTTAAAAGAGTTTAATATTTTAAATTGGCCATGAACTATATGGATGCCCAGTATAACTAAGGATACCATCTTCTGTTCCATGACGAATGAGAAGGAAAAGAAGGTACTGTAGAGGTGCCATTGAAAAAGGTATTTAGAGCCACGTGGATGGTCACAGACATTCCAAACCAAATTTTAGGAAGAGGTATGTGATGTTAAACAGAATAGGATAGGCAAACATGCACAGTAGACCCTCCGTAGCTGACCACCTCCATACAGCCACCACCTCCTTAAGTTGACCTCTTTTCAATCGTTTCCTTCGATTATGTCTTTCCGGAAGGATCTTTGGGTGGTCAATTTACAGAGAATCTATTGTACTTGCATCACCCCAAACCAGAAAAATGTGCCATGCACGAGCTGTGAAAATTTGGGCACATTTGTTAGTTAACCACCTGCCTGGGCTTTAGTTTCCTGATGTATTTTACACATGGATAATAGTAGTTACTCACTGCCAAAGTGAAATTCTGTGAAAGCAGACTCAATCCCTGTGAAGGGCTTATGCAGAGCCTGGGGTACAGGATATTAGTTATAACAGAACTCAGTTTACATTAAATTTACCTCACCCTTTCTTAGCCCAATTGTTCATCTTATGTCATCTAATTTATTCTCGTCATGACTCTTCCCCTCCCTTTAATCAGTTTTGTGTCTGGCCTGTGAGTTCCCTTGCCTACAGCTTTCTAGAAATAAGTGACCCAGACAGAGCTGGGTGTTCCTGTACTCTGCAGGGCCACACAGTTCACAATGACTACATCTCAGCTTTGTGACACACCTTTGCAGACAGTGCAGTTTAATACTCTATCACATCTAATTAAGAGCCCCACCGTCAGAATCTTCCTTTTTATTTATCACCTTTATCCTTAGTATCCTGGAATTTCCTTATATCATGTACTGGGTCTTGTAGTGATGATAATTTTTGATACCATACAAGGGTGATCCTACCTCCTATCTTGAATTAAACAATGTTTGAGAGATGTAGGTTGTCCAGGGAGGCTTAGAAATCATTCTGTTACATATATCTTCATGCTAGTGGCATTTTCTTGTTACTCACTTTTGACCTATGTTGTCTTTTGAGTTGCAAATGCTTTGTATCCTTTCTGTTGCGATTAGATTACTAAGGCCCTTAAGAGGAAGACTAGCCCTAAAATCCCTACCTGGGTGATATCAGTAAGATACGACCTGAAGTGAATTCTTTTGTTATTGAAGTTACTATGCAGCCCAGAAGTAGCTGATTGCCGGTGGAGGCAGGGGGCATCACACTTTATCACCCTGTGTTTTCCCACCTGCTCTCAGTAGATGCGGAAATATTCTGCTCCAAACCCAGTTACATTAATCTGAAGTGTGCAGTATCTTGAAACGTGTGTGTTTTCCTCCCTGTTTAAAGTGTATTCAGGCTGGCTGCAGTGGCTCATGCCTGCAATCCTAGCGCTTAGAAGGCCAAGGCAGGTGGATTGCTTGAGCTCAGGATTCCAGACCAGCCTGGGTTGGTGAGATCCTGTCTCTACTAAAAACAGAAAAAACTAGCTGGACATCATGGCTCCTGTAATCCCAGCTATTCGGGCAACTAAGGTAGGAAAATCAAACCCAAGAGTCTGCGGTCACTGTGAGCTATGATGATGCTGTGGCACTCTACCCAGGTTGACAAGTGAGACTCTGTTTCACAAAAAATGAAAAAACAAAAACAAGTGTGTTCCTGTGTGTGCAAGCACACATGTGTACCACACACATACCCAGCTCTATAATCTTAAAACCATTTATCACAGTGACCAAGTATTCATCTACTCTTTAGAAAAACTTGTTTTTCAAGATTCTGTTGGGTTTTGAGTATTCACAGATGGTCTTACTATTTTAATGACTCAGGCTAAGGAACCGACTAGAACAGATCTGGAATTAAACCTCGGGTCTCTTGGTTTGTCCCATGGCTGAGTTCAGAATGAACCCTTAGGACTGTGTGTTATTTCGCTCTCAGAAATAAAACGGACAACCCACCCACTCCCATGAAATGCCCCCCCAAAATCAACCTCCACGTTCCCCGCACGTGTTCCGTTGCCAAACCTTCCACAACGTGAACATCATTAGCTTGTGTTTAATTACTTTGGGACTTAAAAATTGTTCTAGCTCTTCTCTCTTATTGAGACTAGATGTATATACTGACAGAATTAGGAAATTCAGAGCTCCAGGTTACCTTATTTTTTAAACATAATTAGTTCTTTGTTTGAATTCTCTACTAGATTTTGCTGAGTCATCTTTGCTCCTACTATAGAATGTGAGTCTGTTGCTGTGAAAAAGATCAAAGTGAGGCATGCTTTCGGCCCTCGGCATTCACAGTATGCCTCCTAACATCAACAGTAACAGCAAAAAGGTTCTAGGACATAGTGCAGAAAATTAAAATCATAAGAAAAGTTCTATAAGGCAGGCAAAGGCATCACTTCTAGCCAATTTTAAAGTCACTTCATATTTGGATCTTAAGGAACCATATTAAATACAGAGAATGCAACTATTTAAAACAGAAGATAAAAATCACACCCAATCTTGGTGGTTAGAACTTTCATTTTTGTCTTTTTTTCTGTAAATAATCAACATTGAAGTAGTGACTTAGTGAAAGATAGATTTACCATATTTCAGTAAGTTCCACTTGGGTGTCAACTTTTTTTTTTTGAGACAGAGTCTATGTCGCCCTGGGTACAGTGCCCTGGTGTCACAGCAACCTCAAACTCTCGTGCTCAAGTGATCCTTTTACCTCAGCCTCCCAAGTAGCTGGGCTAACTTTTCTATTTTTAGTAGAGACAGGGTCTCCCTCTTGTTCAGGCTGCTCTTGAACTCCTGAGCTCAAGCAATTCACTTGCTTCGTCCTCCCAGAGTGCTGGGATTACAGGTGTGAGCCACTGTGCCTGGGCCCACCTGGGTACCAATTTTAACTAAAATTAATTAAAAGTCTAAAAGAATATCCATTTGAACTCACATGCATACAGATATACATAAAGAGATATCTGGAAGGACGGTCTTAGAAAGATAGCAGCGGGACATGGAATCATTTTACTTTTTTGTCTTTATGCTTTTCTGCATTTTTAAATGTTTATGCTGAACACTGTTCCTTTTATTATTTAAAAAGTTGCAGGCAGCCATGTTGGCTCACACCTATGATCCCAGAACTTTTGGAGACCCAGGCTGGAGCAGAGCTTGCAGGTAGGACCTGGAGACCATCCTGAGCAACATAGCCGGACCCTACCTCTACAAAAAGTTTAAAGAAAAATTAGCCAGGTGTGATGGCACTGTATTCGAATTCTAGCTACTTGGGAGGCAGAAGCAGGAAGACTGTGTTAGCCCAGAAGTTGGAGTTTGCAATAAATAATTATTCAGGCTGAGCAACAGAGCAGGACCTTGTCCCCACCTCTATTTCGCTCCCCCACAAAAGAGTTGAAATTATTATATTTTGATGGAAATTTTTACTGGCTGTCATTTTGTTTCATGACAGTCAACGGAACCATCCAAATGCACCTTGGTACCCCTTTATAAATTACAAACCTGCCAAAGATAGCAGCCCCTTCAGAAGGCATCAGGAAACAGGCAAATACAGAAGGGACATCAAATATTGTCAGATCTAACCCCAGGCCTTGCATGTATTTGGGACAGGGATGTGACAGCTGATCCATAAGGCCGGGCTGCCCTGCTCTACTGTAGACGGGCGGTTTATACGAAGGACTGGCCTTCGCCTGGAGAAGCCATAGACGTCCCACACACAGAACAGGAGGGAAGACCAAGAGGTGACAGTGAGTGCTTTAGGCTGACGATCCCAGAGGCCGGTCAGCACAGGCAGAGCCCCCAGTGAAGGAGGCCAAGGCCACAGTTTCTTGTGGGTGAGCTGGGAGCTTTGTTCTGCCTACAGCCATTGGCAGCACCCGTGACCTCAGTTATGTGTCAGCAGAGAACACCCTGCTTCTCAAGGAAACTGAGTAGAGCCTTAAATAAAGAAACTGGAGTATTACTCATTCTCTTCCTCCCAGGTATGCAGCAATAGCGTCTCTTTCCTACTTTTAAGAACAGAGGACCCGAGCTCTCCCTGCCGAGCAACTGGCTGATCAGAACAGGAGAATCAGTAACCGGGCCACAGAGAGAGGGGTGAGTTCCTAGTTCCAGCAAGTTCTACCTGGTTTCTCTTTGTTTCTTCAGCAACAAAGACATGTTCACGTGTGAGTAGCAAGTGCCCAATCCAATAAGAAGCAGGATACCACGCTCAGGAAAAATGGTCTAGAGATTCCAGGATAGTATTATTATCCCGGATAGACAAAACCAAGTAACCCGTCTAGACAACCACGTGACACAGTTGGTGCGTGAGAGCCATGGTCAAAGAAGGCGGGTCTGATAAATGAACCATATTCAGAGATCACGTTGGATCTTTGTTACCAATAATGGTCGCAAGAATTGTTGTCTTGCTTTGTCTTTATCTCAGGCAATCCTGAAAACAACCCCATGAGACAGGGAGTGCTATGATTCGGCTTTCACAGAAGCAAATGGCCTCGGGAGCGTAAGGAAGTGGCGCGATGTCACCCAGCAGATTAGACGCAGGGAGAGGGGGATGCTGAGACTTCCACTACCTTTTAAGCAACAGCAAAAAAAAAAAAAAAAGAAAAAAGAAAAAAAGGAAACCTTAAGATTTCCCGCAGACGGTACACTTAGTTAAGGATGTGTGGTATTTGTAGCTGCTGCCTGGTGGTGGAACTTTGGGGAGACGAGAAATTGCAAGTCAGGAAACGAACGTGTGGCAGCTCATGGGCTCTCTCTGCCTATTGGCCTCAGCTCGGGGTCGGGAGTCTTAGTCCGGATCAGAAGGAAACTGAACAGCGCTCCGCCCGTCCATCTCGGGGCTCGGCACCCCCCGGGCCCTGGGGAGCCCCTCCGCCCGCCCACCACGGGGCTCGGCACCCCCCCCCCGGGACCCTGGGGAGCCCTCCGCCCGTCCACCCCGGGGCTTGGCACTTCAGGAGCCCTGGGGAGACCCTCCGCCCGTCCACCACGGGGCTCGGCACCCCCCGGGCCCTGGGGAGCCCTCCGTCCATCTCGGGGGTCGGCACCCACCCGGGACCCTGGGGAGCCCCTCCGCCCGTCCATCACGGGGCTCAGCACCTCGTGGGCCCTGGGGAGACCCTCCGCCCGTCCACCTCGGGGCTCAGCAACCCCCGGGACCCTGGGGAGCCCCTCCGCCCGTCCACCCCGGGGCTCGGCACCTCGTGGGCCCTGGGGAGACCCTCTGCCCGTCCACCTCGGGGCTCGGCACTTCAGGAACCCTGGGGAGACCCTCCGCCCGTCCACCTCGGGGCTCAGCAACCCCCGGGACCCTGGGGAGCCCTCCGCCCGTCCACCCCGGGGCTCGGCACTTCAGGAGCCCTGGGGAGACCCTCCGCCCGTCCACCTCAGGGCTCGGCACCCCCCGGGCCCTGGGGAGCCCCTCTGCTCGTCCACCACGGGGCTCGGCACTTCCTGAGCCCTGGTAAGAATCCATAGCACATGGGTGATGGTCTGACCCCTCAGTTAGGTGAAAAACTGAGGCCTAGCTGGGGGCGTGGAGTCACGGCAGTAGGAGGGAAGGGACACAGTGCTGGTTACTCGGTTCCTGGCTCTCTCCACACTAGGGAGACTGCTGGGCTAGGGAACAAAAGCTCATGTGCGGACGCCAGGGCTCCCACAGCAGATGGGTTTTCAGCTGACTGGGGTGGTCGCCCGGCATGCTGATGGATATACATGGCAGTTCCAGCATCAGCCTCTGCTAGTTCAGAAACAGGGTGGAAGCGGACAAACTTTTTGGCATCCCCTGCCACCCTCAGGCCACCGTGCCTCCTTTCGATGTATGTGTGGGTGCCTGTGTGTGCATGCAGACACACACACCCGCCAGATTATCAACTGTATCTGTCTCCAGGGAGGCTGCCTGGAACGGGAACAGTGGGATTAAGAGAGAACAGGGTTCTAGTCCCATTACTGTCAGCAGAGACTGTGTGGCCACCCTGAGTCTTTTTATTTTTCCTCCATCAGACTAGGACACCGTCTTCTACGTTGGGGCTGAGGATAAAGGAAAATAAGGCATGTTACTGAGCTAGAAGCATCTGGCACACTACGCTCCAGGAATGCCATTCTCTAGTTCTTCCCTGGGTAGCTACTTCTCAGGAAATGCTGACGAATCATTTTATTTCCACTGTGCAAACCTTCTTGGAAGAAAACGGGTATTCACTCATTATTTTAAAAATAATAATGTATAACAAAGGCAGAGCCTTATCTCAGCATAAAAGTTTATTTAAATAAAGGATTGGAGAATCAAAGACAAGCCTGGCATGGTGGTTCATGCCTGTCATCCTAGCCCTTTAAGAGGCCAAGGCAGGAGGATGGCTTGAGGCTAGGAGTTGGAGACCAGTCTGGGTAACAGCAAGATGCTGTCTCTACAAAGAATTAAAAAATTAGCTGGGGCTTGGTGCCCATAGCTCAGTGAGTAGGGCACTAGCCACATATACCCAAGCTGGCGGTTCGAGCCCAGCCCGGGGCCAGCTAAAACGACAATGACAACTGCAACCAAAAAATAGGCCAAGCGTTGTGGCGGGTGCCTGTAGTCCCAGCTACTCAGGAGGCTGAGGCAAGAGAATTGCTTAAGCCCAAGAGTTTAAGGTTGCTCTGAGCTGTGTCACCACGGCGCTTTACCGAGGGCAACACAGTAAGATTCTGTCTCAAAAAAAAAAAAAATAATAATAATAATAATAAATAATTAGCTGGGAATGGCAGTGTGCACCTGTAGTCTCTGCTACTCAGGAGGCTGAAGCATGAGGATCATGTTGAGGTCAGGAGTTTGAAATTGCAGGGAGCTAAGATGACACCATTGCCCTCTAGCTGGGGTGATAGAGACCTTGTTCCCCTCCCCCCAAAAAGACAAATATAGATAGAAAGAAATAAAAAGCCACCAATAATAAGAGGCCTAGCATGCTTTGGAGGGAAAAACTGAAGCTCCCCACCCACCTTCAGATTGCTGAAAGTGACTCTTACAAGAGGGGAGACATGTTTTAAAGTTTGAATTTTAAATTAACATACAGTAAAATCGACTCTTTGGGGTTTGCAGCTCTCTGTGTTAAAATTCATAGCACTGCCCACCAAAAACAACAAGCCCCCCAACTCTACTATATGTTAAAAAAGGAAATGAATTTTAGCATATCAAGAGATTCATGTACCCAACACATCATCAGGAGACAGAGGTTCCATCACCCCAAAATACCAAAGAGGAGAAGCGTGGTTCTTTTCCTCAAATGCTCACTGAGGACTTAACATCTGGTTATCATTGTGCCAGATGCTAGGAAAACAGTTCTGAATGACCCCAGAGCACCTCTGCTCTTAGCGAGAAGGATCAGAGAGCTTCCAGACTACTCGAGGACTTTCGAGCATCTTCATTACATATGAATATACATTCAACTTTCAACAGATGAAGAAGTGTGACAGAGTCCACTAAGATAGAGACCCACTCTTTGGAAGAAAAGGGTGTCATTTCTCACCCAAATGTCACACGGTATAAATGAAGGACAGATCCAAGGTAGAGAGAGCTAAGTCACTTTACCACAAGTCCACACCAGGGCAAGCAACCAAAACTGTTTCCCCAACGTAACTGAAAACTCAGCGAGACCAACTTCCCCCTCCCTTTTGTCCCATGTTGCTTTTGCCAATGGTGGCACTCCTTATGGGTACAACCAAAACGCATTGCAGAGTCCACTCGTATGAGTTTATCTCCAATGTAATAACAGCAGACCACAAAAAAAAAAAAAGAAAAATGGGTCTAAATATGTGCCTAATATGTAACTTCTTTGGCAATATTTGAGGCACTATACACAAATCTATTCCCTTCATTGTGACAAAATGAGTGGCTTAGATCCAGGGAAAAAAACCAAAATAATAAACCCTCTCAGCGACATTGGCCATCCTGAGCTGACTGTAACAATGTCTGGCATTCTGATGGGCCAGAACTTAACTCCACTGAGGCCTGCATTTGAATACAATCAAGTGGGCATAGCCACTTTTGCCAAGACCGCCCTCCCCATCATCCAGGACCCGCTGCCAGCTGCCGCCTCAGCATCCACACCGCGATCTCTCCTCTGCCTGTGCCAAGGAAACATGATGGTTTAATTTTGAAGGTCGTTTTATAGCGCTCTGGAGTGTGGGGATTCTGCAAGAGACAGCTCTTGTTTCTACTGGACTCTAGCAATAGAAGAAAAGGCCCAAAACACTTCTACCTATATGCCAAACCGCTGAAGAATGAAACAAAAGAGATTGATCACCAAGAGAAATCTCACTTTAAACACAGATCAAATGAATGACTATTCTGAGGTTAGTAAAGCTCCCACTTACTCCTAGATCTCTGCATTCATCTGCAACGCGTATGAAGCTTTCCAAATCCAGTCATCCCTTGGTATGCAAGCGGGATTGGTGTCAGGGCTTCTCTACAGCCCCCACGGATACTAAAAGACACTGGTGCATAAGTCTGTTCTATAGAACGGCCACAGTGTTTGCCTATAACCTCTGCATGCCCTCCTGGATACTTTCATTTCCAGATTACTTATAATCCCTAACACAATGCAAGTGTTAGGTAAATAGTTGTAATAGTGTATTTTTAGGGACTCATGAGAAGAAAAAAAGTCTGGACCTGTTCAGTATAGACACAATCATTCATTTATTTTTCCTGAATATTTCTCATGCATAAGTGCTTGAATCCAAGATGACAAAGGGCTGACTGCATACTCAACAGAAAAGTATTGTGGGGAGTCCACACACTTGGGTTCTGCTGATAAGTCAATGACTTTTTTGCTACAGTAGAAAATATACTTGGGCTATGAACCAGGGATAATGTGAAGACATTTTGTTCATGGGCAAAAAGAGTTTGGGAGACACCTAATCTCTCTTGAAGAAGGTTCTAACTGCTTCAAAGTGGCCTCTCGTAACTAAAAATCAGTGGCAGCTAGACTGTAACTGAAACATTCATCCATCAGAATCCTAGCCTATCACTTGATTAGATGTTTCTAAATAGCAAATGTGTTCACTAAGCCTAGATCCCATTTAGAAAAAGGAAGGCATATAGATAGTTAAAAATATCCATATCTATTTATATATAGTAGCACTTCTTTTATTGATAATACATTACTTTCTCAACAAAAGTCACAAGGGGGTCTGAATTAATTTTCAGATTATCTTTCTTGATGTGGACATCAGCCTGTCTATGGCTTTGAATGAAAAAACACATAACCCAGTGGCAAACTCTGGATTTTCTTCTCTTCTATCTAATTACGAGTCCATTAATTTTTATAATTATATCAAAGAACTCCAATAAAACTTTCAATGACTTAAGGAAAAGGTAGCTTTATACAGTCAACCATAATTAAGCAGAGTGATTGTATCTGCATCATTATGGCAACTCTGGGGAGTAA
The DNA here is from genome assembly GCA_963574655.1 of Perodicticus potto. Classification (NCBI taxonomy): domain Eukaryota; kingdom Metazoa; phylum Chordata; class Mammalia; order Primates; family Lorisidae; genus Perodicticus; species Perodicticus potto. Next base: position 29,569 of record CAUYRH010060168.1, on the reverse strand, counting down.
TTTGAGTCTGAGGGCAGTTATCTTCAAACAAAACAAAACAAATCGGAAAACACCACATTATAAACCTTTGCATCGTAAGCACATTTTGCCAACGTCAGCCTCAGGCCTCTGGTGAAATCAATTAAGTATGTTATATGCTTAATAGGAAAAAAAAAAAACCTTTTGAGTTTGTATTTCTCGACTAAGAGGCATCTGATGCTGAAGTCATTGGGCCTTCCAGGTGAGAAGCCACAGGAACTGAGATCTTTAACACCTGCTTGTAGAACTGGCCTGATCTGCCTATATTTAGTCTGTTATATTAATATCTGAGCTCAATTTATAAGATTTCCTATACTGGCCTAACTTCTCTTAAAACGCTAGATAGGCAGGTGAAATGAGGGGAAACCTCACTAATGCATTTGAACACAAATGAATAAAGTATTCAAATACCTCAGCAGTGTTTCTTTTTTAAAAAATTATGTTTTGGAAAATAGCCCCCTCACTCTGTTCGCTTTCTCTGTTTGCAGAAGTAAAACCCATGAACTTTAGTCTGGCAGGATGCAGGGAGGTGTCATGAGCAGAGGCAGGCAGAGGGGGTGGGTTTCAGGGGGAAGCCAAGTTCTATGAACGTGGGAGCGGGCAGGAAGGAAGGGGAGCGATGTGCTGCCCTGGAGCTGAAGAGGAAGGGAGAATGAGGCAGCAGAGGCAGGCCCCGGGGGTCGGGCGAGGACTCCCCTGCTCATGCTGCTCGGGCTCTTCCCTTCACTAACTTCTTCTGGGGTCTAGTAAAAGCCACACATGTTCTTTGTGCTGTGACTGCCTCAGCCTGCGGAGAGGCAGCACACCTTGGCTTGTGCTCTGGATAGAGTACCTCTGTCCCCTGGGCTGGGGCATCTGAGGGCTGCTGCTACCAAACCAACCCCAGCAGCTCACGCTGAAGACGGATGCTGGGGCTGGAGGAGGGGCAGCCACGTGCAGCGGGAGGGAAAGAAAGGATGATTTTAAAAAACCCTCCCGGCTCCTGGCTCGGCGCTGGCCACATGCACCAAGGGTGGCGGGTTCGAACCAGACCAGGGCCTGCTAAACAACAATGACAACTGCAACAACAACAACAAAAATAGCCGGGCGTTGCAGGGGCGCCTGTAGTCCCAGCTACTTGGGAGGCTGAGGCAAGAGAATTGCTTAAGCAGAAGAGTTTGAGGATGCTGTGAGCTGTGACACCATCTACCCAGGGCAATGTAGTGAGACTCTGTCTCAAAAATCAAAACAAAAACAAAACCTTTCAGGCTGGACATAGGCTCAAGCCTGTACTCCCAGCAAGGGATTACTTTGGGAAACCAAGACAGGAAGTTTGTTTTGAGGCTAGGAGTTTGAGACCAGCCTGGGCAACACAGCAAGACCATTTCCCTAAAAAACAAATAAACAAAAAACCCTAAAACTAAAAAAATCAGCTGGGCAAGGTGATGGGCACTTGTGGTCCCAGTTACTTGGGAGGCTGGGGCAGGAGGATGGCTTGAGCCCAGGAGTTTGAGGCTGCTGTGAGGTATGATAGTACCTGAGCTACAGGGTGAGACCCTGTCTCCAAAAGAAAGGAAAAAAGAACCCCCTCACATGTTTAAGACATAATAGTCAATCACACGTGTACTGTTTCACGGGACCCTCATCCCAGCCCCATGGAAAAGAGGGAAGGAGGGTGGGAGGGTATGAAGCAAGGTTTTTGAGTGAGCAGGAGTAATAATCATGGGGACTCAGTGGTCCAGAATGATGGGCAGCTGCTGGCTTGTCCTGAATTCTAGTATCCCAAGCTATTCATTACATGTCTTTAGCATATCAGGGTCTGAAACCAGACTGCGGGTCTCAGATGTCACTGGCTACCGTGACGAGTTTCAGCAAATCCAGTGCTGTCAGGAAACTGGCAGCATTTGCCTTGAGTGGGCCTTTTTTTATGGCTCTTCTGCTACTAAGATTTGTCAGGCTCCTACCAGACCCAGGCCTTGTTCCATACAGTCAGAAAAGAACAGTGTCACCTTATAATTCAACAGGATCAGCACTGGACTCTATGTTACACAGTCTCATCAGCTGCCAGGCACTGGCTTTAGGCCACCATCGCCGTGGTGGGGGTATGCCCCCAGGCGTGCTAGTCTGTATCTGGTGAACTGGGGCAGGTGAGGGCTCCCTGCCGTCAATTTAAAGGGGGAAATAAGACTTCTTAGATCTACATTCACAATTCACTCCTAAAATCTATTCCCCTTTATGCCCTAGAGGAACTCATAAGGAGTTAAGATTCAGTCTCCCAATTATCTCCCATTCAAACAGTTGTTTGTTCGGCTCCTCTTAGGCGGGCACTCCACCAAGGTTTGCTACTCTTTGCTACTCTTGGTACAAGCTGTCGTATTAGAACCTCTACACCTATGGCTGAGAGATGAAGTTCATGTCCTACAAGTTAATTTCATGTAAACAATTCAAGATACAGATAAAGTAAAACTCCCAACTGTGGGTTTTTGGTAAAAGTATTTCCAAGGGACGGGTGGAGAACAGCGGCCCCTGGTCCTCAGGTGGGGTGTCAGGGGTCACTGCAGGCTGGGACATCACAGATCAAGCTTCACACGTTTCAGGGGCAAAGAGTTACATAAATCGGGTGTAGAATCCCCGAAGGGTTAAATGCATATACCACCTTTTCTTGTACCAAGATGACTTTTTTTTCTCCTTTTTCCGAATCCCCCAAACCACACACTAATAAAGAGATGCAGTAGACTTTATGGAAATTCCAACTGATATCCACCAAAGAGTTTCCTTTTAAATCTCTCAATTCAAATTTTAAATAAAAATAGCAATTCTAGTTTTTAAGGTGTTACAAACTCCCTTTAGGATGAACACTGAGGCTTTATCATAAAACTTAGAATGACTGATTAAAAAAAAAAGCATGCCTTTTGCCCTTTTTCAGAAAATAGAAATTTTTCTGTCAAAACAGGCTGTTAATCTATCTGTGAGAGAGAAAAAAAGTAATGCGCTCTCTCTGGACAAAACTGCCTGGGATTTTCATGCAAAGAACACACCTTTATGGTTCCTCGAACTTGAATATTGCCTATGGTGTAAGACAATTGTAAATACTTCTGCTAATTAAGGAGCTGCTTTTAGCCATAAATCAGCAGAACTGCATCTTTCAGAGACATAAATGCGAACAAGAGATTTTTTTTTTCATCCACATATCTTCAAAAACTAAAAAAATAAAAATCAGTCTCTGTAATGGACACAAGTCAAATCAGGAATAATGAGCCATTCTCTAAAGTGCAAATAATAGCATTCATTAAAGAAGTATTTTCACCAAGAGCAGTAACTGACAATAAGGACGACGCGTAAGTGAAGATCGTCTGCAGGTGGCCCGAATGTGGCCCGCAGAGCCACATCGCAGAGGTTTCACATGACCACTGATTCTGTCGTTCAATATGGGAACAGCAATCCAGCGTTCCTCTACCTTCCTTGCCAGCACCACCAGGGGAATGGCAGCCTTTAAAACCGTTTTTAACAAGACTATTTACTAATACATCACACCTCACAGCCCAGATACATCTACAGTTGATTTCTTATGAGTCTCATTTTGTGGGGGGTTAGAGACACCATGTGACACAGGGAAGGGAGAGGCAGGTGAAGGAATGAGAGAGAGGCAAGGATGTAGAAAGGAGCTCTCAGTCCTCACAAACGTCAAGGAGCAGAGGGCCAGCAGAGTGACAGGCTGCTCTTTAGCTACTGGTACAGTTTGGGCAAGCTGTCTGTGGTCCTCTCAGACATTTACCATTATAGGTTTCAACTATTTTTATTTTTTTTTTTTTGTAGAGACAGAGTCTCACTTTATCACCCTCTGTAGAGTACTGTGGTGTCACAGCTCACAGCAACCTCCAACTCCTGGGCTTAGGCGATTCTCTTGCCTCAGCCTCCTGAGTAGCTGGGACCACAGGCGCCCGTCACAAGGCCTGGCTATTTTTTGGTTGCAGTTTGGCCGGGGCCGGGTTTGAACCCGACAAACTAGGTTATGGGGCCAGCACTCTATCCACTGAGCCACAGGCACCGCCCAGTTTCAATTATTTTTAGAAATAAGAATAAAGGGAAACCACAGTTCTTCAATGAATACTGAATGTTTTAAACCTCTATTAAAAAAAAACCCAGACATATAGAACCTCTCCAAGAATTTATTTTTTTCAGGGTGACAAGGAGATTTTTTTTTTTTTTAGGAAGAACAAAGAAAAAGTGTAGAGCACTTTCAAAGAGAATTGGAAGTGGGTCCCTCTCATGGAGAAAAGGTGACAGAGAGACCATGCTCCCAATAATTTAAATATTTCAAGTTCTTTCAGTTTTCAGTATACAAAGTCTGACAATGAAGTTCGCCAACTCATCCTAGCAAAAGTCCTTTGAAGGTTGGGGTAGGTGCTGGGGTCAGCCTTCCAAGGGGGAGTACTTCAATGACCACAGCGATATTCAGCAATGAGGTAGGGAGCACTTTTTCTAGGACAAGTTCTAAATGTCAGGCCTTGTGTAATGACAGCTCTGATGGCCACTCCAGAAGAGTTCCAAAATTACTCTGAAGGGTGAAGGAGGCACTGGTGTCAATGGGTACATAGACTCCCCAAGGGGAATACTTCCAAGATAACTGTGGTGAAATTCACCAAGCAGGAATGTAGCATTTTTTTCTAAGATGAGTTCTCAAACTTAAATGTCAGACCCCATATTTAGAAACGTTATGACCAAAGGGAAAAGTAATATTATTTGAAAACGATCATTTTAATGCGAACTAAATTTTCACATATACTATTTCGACCAGGAAAAAAAGAAGTAAAACAAAGCAAACTCTAATCCTGTCCTTTTAAATTAACTAGAAGGGGGGAAAAAGACTTCATATTTTCTTTCTACTTTAGGAATTTCTTATTCCTTTAAATTCTATTTCCTGGGTCAAGAGATGAGTGGCACTTTCACTGAGAAATGCGCTGGTTGTTTTAATGAGAAACAAACTTCATTGCACAGGAAATTTCTCATCAGAAGTCTAGCAGAATATTTAGTTGGAGGGTTATTTGGTTATCAGGAGCCCTGAGGATTCAATATTACTTAGCTTCTTTTAATGTCATGCAATTATATATTCTAGACATGAGCAAGGCAGGGCTGATGTGGAGATATCATACCCGTACTGGAGTTTGAGCAAGGAAGAGAAATGTTCCAAGAAGCAAAACATAGTCGATTCTGTCCTTTATGCAGTAACTGATATTAAAATTAATGTTAAATAGTAATGTGTTGGAGGGGAGTCAAAAATTCATTACTTTTCTAAGTAGAACAGTATTCTCCAATACAATTTTCTTAACCAACCGAAAGAAACTGGACTCAGAGAGACATGGATTGAAATCCTAATTCTACAACTTATTAGCTACGGGGATTGGGCTGAGTCCCTTCTCTGAGTTTCTATATATTCTGTGTAACACAAAATATTCTGGTTTAAAAAAAAAAGGTGCCCACTCACAGGAATGCTGCAAAACTAAACAAGAAAATGCATGCAAATTCTTGCAAGAGAAAGCATTTAGTAAATGTTAGCTATTATTAGTTATTATTAAGGTTATTATTTTTATCACAAAGTTGTGATCAAGATAAAATTATATCAGATAGGATATTTATGGACAGAAGTCCAAAATAGGTACCTGCTTTATCATTTATACGTAAACTTTATCTTCAGTCACCAAAAGTCCCACCGGCAGAGATCAGACATCGAATTTCTAACATATTGCAAGGTAGGAAGACGTTTGTTTTTTTACAGTTCTATCAAAATGCAAACATCTGCATGGTGCTGTGTATGATATGTGCCCAAGGCAGGTCCAGAAGAATTTCCCAACATGTACGTTCAAGGATATGGCCTCTATTTTCACAGTAAATGTAAAAATGGGTCATGTGTGCACACACATGTGTTGTCCGTGTCCGTGCAGGTATGGGGGTGTGTGTGCATGTTTGAGTTATAGGTAGTGGACAGAAGAGAAACTGGAAGAACATGGGGAGTATTGTTGGGGACGGGTTATTTCTTTCCTCTTTTCAGTAAGGTTGTGGTTTAATTCCTCAGTGACATGTTAACATAAACAAGAACTACTCTCTCGTGACCAAATTGCCCCCCACATTTTGCATGTGAATGTTGAACAAGGGCAGATGGGAGTATTTTTTGCAGGACACCATGTTCTTCTCTGGAGTCTGGAGACTCCTGTAGCATCTGGAACTGCTCATGTCATTACAACTCTGCTACATAGAGCGAAGAGGGCAAGGCCCAGCAGTACAAGTGGAAATGATCGATCATTCTCTCCCAACTGACAGCACAGGTATTAATTGCCACAAACTCACTACCTGTGATGGGGCTATGGCTATGGAACAAGAGGGACTTCACCTCTGTGGTGTCCTAGAGAATGTCCCCGAATCACTGGTCATCAGAGCCATGGCCTGGGCTCAAGCCATCCTCTGGCCTCCTGAGCAGGTGGGACTACAGTTACCCAGCACAATGGCCAGTTTTTCTATTATTAGTAGAGATGGGGTCTCACTATTAGCACATCGGCATCCCGCTGGTCTCCTGGATGATCCCAAAGCTCTTCCTATGGCTTTTACTGTCAGGTATTTGGGGAGACTGAATGTCCTTCCTTCCACCAACAGGAAAGGCCTTTTGGGGGTATTTCACATAAGATGCTGCTTATTTAGAATCTGAGAGTGCCCTAGACTTACTTTCTTTCTTGCTCCCAAATATATATGTATATACTTGTATATGTGTCTGTATGTATATATATTTTTTGAGACAGAGTCTCACTGTATCACCCTGGGTAGACTGCTGTGGTGTCATAGCTCACAGCAACCTCAAACTCTTGGGCTCAAGTGATCCTCTTGCCTCAGCTGCTAGAGTAGCTGGGTCTACCAGCGCCCACCACAACTCCTGGCTAGTTTTTGGAGACGGGGCCTCACTCTTGCTCAGGCTGGTGTGGAAGCCAAATATTTCTGCTCTATCTTCTGCTCCCATGTATCCACCTGCTCAGCCCTCTCATTCTGCACCTGACGTCAGTGCTCTCAAATCATGGCCATCGGAACTTAAGATTCTATCAGCTGAGTCATATCGGGGAAAGCAACACTCTTAATTATTATTCCTCTCCCTCAACCCAGGCCTTTATTTCCCTATGTGCCCACAACTTCTCCGAGATGTATTTTAAAAATATCTCTCTAATAAAATCCGGTGAGAATTTGAAGTTCTCTAGGTCCTTTCTTCCAGATCTTGCCGCTGTCGGTACCTCCCTGAACAGGCTTCCTTCCGTCTTTCACATTTGTCCAGCCTGATCCCTGAAGGCAATCTCTTCCGGCCTAAATTAGCATCGTCATTTTGTTTTCTGCTCCACATCCCCCACTCAACTCCCACGTTGTTTTAATCATTCAAAAGTTAGAGTGCTCTGCCAGGCGGTGGGAGCTATAGAGATACAGTAGAACCTCTGTAGGGGTTGAAACTGGTCAACATACAGAGGTGGTCAACGTAAGGAACTGGGCCTACTGCACTGATACATCATGTGGTGTATGTTCAGTGTATGAAAATTAGGCCAACTTAAGGAGGTGGCCAGTGGTGGGACAGGTTGACTAAGGAGGTTCTATTGTATTTCACCCCAATGTGTTGCTGTGGAAGTTTAACAACACAAGGCAGAGAAGACCAAGCCCATGTCTGGTGTGCCTTACACTCTTCATGGAGCGAGAAGAAAGATGGGTGGGAGGGCTTGAGCATTCCAGAGGCAACAATGTAGTGGGTGGAATGCGAGAGCCCTGGACTGGCCTTCACATTGACTGTGAAATGCCTGGATATGACACTTTAGCCAATGATGGTGCAGAGGGTCACGAACAAAGGCCATTAATGAATCAGGAGTTCGACTTGGTCGGAAAACCCTCATATCGAGGATGAGCTGGAAAGAGGAGAAACTCATGATTAAAAACCATTCTGAGGCTGATGCGGTGGCTTATGCCAGTAATCCCAGCACTCTGGGAGGTCGAGGCAGGTGGATTAGCAGAGCTCAGGAGTTCGAGATCAGCCTGAGCAAGAATGAGACACCATACTCAAAAGTATCATCACCACATGCTTCTGGAAAGCCCCTGCATCTCCAGCATCCTTCCTCATGGATTCCATTCTTACACTCATCTGAAGGGACCCTACACTGCCCTAGCTTTGAAGTTAAATCTTTATAAAACTCACCTGGGGGGCGGCGCCTGGCCCTGGCCAAACTGCAACAAAAAAATAGCCGGGTGTTGTGGTGGGCACCTGTGGTCCCAGCTACTCGGGAGGCTGAGGCAAGAGAATCAGCTAAGGTTGCTGTGAGCTGTGATGCTACAGCACTCTACCAAGGGTGACAAAGTGAGACTCTGTCTCTAAAAATAAATAAATAAAATAATAAAAAAATAATAAAACTCACCTGGGTCTTTCATCCTTTTGTCTGAGTACAATTAATGTTACTGTAATAGAACACCCAAGAATGGGAATTTGGCTCATGATTCTGGGGCTGGAAGATTCAATACTAAACGGCTATTCCTGGCAAGGGTCTCAAGCCACTTCCACTCATGGTGGAAAAGCAGATGCAGAGAAAGTGTGCGCAAAGAGATCACATAGAAAGAGAGGAATCCAGACCATTTTTAATGACCTGCTCTTCCAGAAAATAACCCACCATTCCCCTGGGAGTAGGAACTCAACTCACCCCTACAGGAGGGCATTCATCGTTTCAAGAGGGATCAGCATCCCCCACGAACCAAACACCCTGCTAGGCCCCACCAGGCCACACTGTCATATTGGGGAATAAATTTCAACATGAGTTTGAGAGGGACAAACATGGCGCATGTGAGGCCAACCTTTAGTCCATTCTCACTCCTTCTACTCCACTCTGCCTGGAAAACCTATTGAGTCTTACTTGACTCAACCAATGATTAATTAAATGTTGACAGAGCATCTTAAGGGTCCAGCATTTTGGTTGTGTGGGACGTGTAAAGATAAAAGAGAGAGGTCCTCGAAGGGTTCCCAGTTCTGCAGTAGAGCTAAGATGGATTCAGGGATTCATCAGTGATGAGGATGAAGAAAGACAAGCTGGACAGCAGGTCAAACGGACCATGCCACTCTGCATTTCACAACTGCTTCATGAAATGACAACAAACTATTGGCCTTTGCTCTGTTATACATTTTTCAGTTTAGTTTGACATTTTACAGGGTGACCTTTTTTTTTTCCTTGAGACAGAGTCTCACTCTGTCACCCTGGGTTGACTCTTCATATTTCACAGCAACCTCAAACTCTTGGGTGTCAAGCGATCCTCTTGTCTCAGCCTCCCAAGTAGCTGGGACTACAGGTACCTGCCATGACACCTAGCTAGTTTTTCTATTTTTAGTTGAGACAGGGTCTTGCTCTTGCTCTTGCTCAGGCTGGTCTCAACCTCCTGAGCTCTGGCAATTTACCCAACTTGAACTCCCAGACTGCTAGGATTATAGGCAAGAGCCACTGGCCAGTACTATATTATAGATCAATTATAAATTAACTAGTTGGAGGCTTTTGTTTCATTTTGATTTTTTTTTTTTTTTTGTAAGAAAGAGTCTCACTATTTAACCCTGAAAATAGTACCATGGCATCATCATGGCTCACAGCAACCTCAACCTTTGAGCTCAGGTGATCCTCTTGCGTCAGCTTCCTCAGTAGCTGGGATATATAGGCATGTACCACCACACTCAGCTAGAAAATTTTTCTATTTTTAGTAGAGATGGGATTTCAATCTTGTTCAGGCTGCTCTTGAACTCTTGAGCTCAAGTAATCCACCCTCTTCGGCCTCCAAGAGTGCTAGGATTACAGGTGTGAGCCACTGCACCCAGCCTACGGGGTGACTTTTTAACATTCATTCTTGTATTAATATTAAAAATATTAAATTAAATGAATTCTTAATTCATTTGATTGAGTGCCTAAATGTATAGCTCTTCCAAAGTCCACAAATGGGAGATGGGAGGGAGTTTAGAATTTAAGACGGCCCTAATAAAATTACTGCCATTGTGAATCTGGGTACATCCATGCCCTTATCTAAAATTTCAATAATTCTTTCTTCTACATCATTGATGAGAAGTTAAAGTAACTATTGACACAAAGGGCTTTATGGTTTCAAGCAATGTGGGGTGGGGATGTCTATTTCTTTGCATGCAGGAGAGAAAAACAGCTTAGCTTCCTGGACCCTTCCTTTTAGTCACCACCATTATGACATAAATGAAAAAGAGAAAATTGTGAGGGTGGTGCCTGTGGCTCAAAAGAGTAGGGCGCTGGCCCCATATATCAGAGGTGGTGGGCTCAAACCCAGCCCCGGCCAAAAACTGCAAAAAAAACCCAACCAAACAAACAAACAAAAAAAAACATGCAAAATAGAAAATTGTGGTTGTTTACATTGGGTTCATCATTGCATAATTTATGCTGGAAAAAGGAGGGCCTTTTTGCAACTCTTTCTCAGGAGAAGTATATTATCAGACAGTGACATTTTGAAGATCATTGAAAACTTTACAAAGTCGGGACGTTTCAGGAAAGGAAGACTAGGAGATGAACATTCAGCACTTCAAAGAGTGTTAGGCCCCTTGAAAACCCCCCAAATGACCACCCAGTCAGGAACTTAATATGCTCATTTTGCTCAGGGATGTCATATTAGCATTAATTATAATGGCCGGCTTTACTTATGAGAGCCCTCTCACCTATTGGCATTCCAGGCACCTTGCATAAATTCTGCCATACAACCAATTAAAATCTCATTAAAAGATAAAACCTGAAACTATGCCAATAAACGCTAAATACACTTTAAAAACATTCATTTGGCATCACTCTTGGAAGGCATAAAACAGAAAAGAATAGTGTGAATGTTGCAAAGCCTTACTGAGAAAGGTACCCATCTCAGGAGGTCAACCTGGGAAACACAATGAAATTAGCAACATGTGCCCAGACTTGTCAGATTTCCAGGTCTGGTTTCCATCAGTACTGTATTTAAGGGATTTCCTAAGTTTTACGTGAAACTCTGTTTCTACCTGTAATAAAGTAAGAGAGATATTTCTGAGATAGATGTGTATTGAAAAATACATAAAATGTCACGCTAGGCAAGCTGAAATGTCACTTTCAAAAACTCTATCCTTTTATCCAATTCATCACACATATGTTCCACCAGAAAGCATGGAATTTGCTCTGGGAACTTCTCTTACAGAAATAAGAAGCTGCATTTTAAACATGAAACCTAAGGACAACTTGCATGAACAGATCTGAAGACCTGACCCATTGAAAATTTTGGAATCCTGGGCGCCTGTGGCTCAAGGAGTAGGGCGCTGGTCCCATATATTGGAGGTGGGTTCAAACCCGGCCACAGCCAAAAAACTGCAAAAAAAGAAAATTTTGGAATCCCAAATCCATGGGTTATATAAAAATGTCATTCCATTATCCCCTTCTTTCAGGAGCATTTTAACACAGGCTCCATTTCTATTCTTCTTATAATGTTTGAAGCAAAGTAAGAGGCAAGACTCTTCCAAGAAAAGCTACGTTTCCTTTCATCTAAAAATAGGAAGAAAATGAAAATAACCTACATTCACAATTAAATGAGTGCTTAGTAGAGAGGAGTGTGTGTGCATGCACGCGTGTGTTTGCATAGTCCTAAAATACTATTTGCACCCAAAACTTCAAAATAATCATCACTGGGTGGTGCCACTTGTGCTTTTCATTTGCTTTTCTGTATGTACTCTGCACACTCTTTTGCATTAAAGATGTGGTATTTGGTGTTTAGGAAAATAATTACTCTATAAAAACCAATGAATGGGTAATAGAAATACAAAGAAGGGAAGGGACCAAATCTACTTGATTGGTTCCAAAAAAGAAAAGAAAACATAATATTCAAGTCACACAGTTGACATTCATTTCTGTCCAACAACTTTTCGGGCACAGTGATGCTCTAAAGTGGCACCACAACACTCCCCGTGCCCTGCCACCCGATTCGAGATTTGTATGCAAATATTTAAGGATAACACGCCTGAAATTGAGCAAGTGCAATACACGGCTTCAACAATAAGCATTCATGATGCTATTTGTACGACGGCTTGCAGAGAATAACATTGGATGATCTCTTTGGACATTTTATAAACGGTACACTGTTAAATTTATGAGCAACGTTTTAGACAGCAAATATGTTGCTTGGATTTTTGGCGGTCTTAGACACCGCAAGCAGCTTAACCTTATCTCCTAGAGCCACTGCCTTCCTGCAGTAATTGATGCTTGAAGTCCCCAATTTCACATAAACCAGGCCACTGTGTTATTGTATACAGCAATCTAACTGCTGGCAGAGACAGGAAACGGCACTGAACCCAGATCAATAGACATGTCAACAGTAAGCTGCTTAATCTAATTCGGCCTATCTCATCTCGGGGCACAGAGTTTGCAGTTTTGCTGTTGGGTCCCTCTGGCAGGAAATGGCTTGGAAAGTTTAGTCTTAAGAAGTTTAAGTGATATGCTTATCCTCCAGGCTCTTGAATGTTTATTCAGCAGAATAGCCGTTTTAAATGTTTTATAAATGGCAGTAATGTAAACAAGGCACGTCTGACTTCCCGCACATGTGAAAACCATAATGGTGATTTCCTTGACTGTGGGACATAGAGATTAACACTACAGCCAATTACACCGGAGAGGAAATTGCTCCGGTGCACGTGGGTTGAGCTAATGCCATCTTTTAACCCTGTCCCCATCCCATCCAATGACATTCTTCTGAGAAAAAGAAATGCTTTGTTCTAAATAAATATCTGTCTCATCTCTGTATGTTGGGCAAATGACTTCTATGGTCATGAGACCTCAAATGGTCCCAGCCAAACGGTTGCTGTTCTTCGTCAGAATAGCGTGGGTGATTGGAAGTGGCGGCTGGCCTGGAAGACTACCCACCTTCAGCTGGGCACGTCCCCTCCCGGCCTTCCTGTCCCTGAGTGCGAGCTGGCTTTCTCTCTTTCCCCAGGAAGGCAGAACCAGATAGCAGGTGTCATCACTTGGAAGACAGCGAGTGTTAAATGTCTGACCTGCCCGCAGCATTGCTGCGACGTGCCCTTCAGTTATCAAAAAGGGAGGAATAAAATTGGGGGTTGAGTCAGATAAAACATTAATTCTCGTTTTTTTTGAAAAAAGAAGAGGGCACATATCACCTTTCCACTCATTTGTACAAGTCTCAGTGCTTTTATAGGCCTTTGGAAAGGAGAATTTATGATTGCTGTCATCCTTAAGATGACCTTTAATGAAGGGGTGATAGGTGATGTGACCCCATTTTATGGGTAAACAAATGGAAGGCCAGGCCTGTTGAGCCCCACAGCCACGAGCCCCGATGACACCTGAGTGACAGGCAGGTCTGGAGCACCCTGGAGCTGTGCAGTCACACAGGTGCCGGGTGAAGAACCTTTGCAGCAGTGGAGTTTGGAGGCAGTCAGGTGTCACTGTGCTCCCAGGACAAGTGCCTTTGGGATTCTGAGGGGTGGGATATCCAGTCACCTCCTATTTACTGACTTTCCACTACACATCAGGCTTTGTCCCAGGTACAGTGCATATGAAGTTGAGTATGTGCATACGCTGAAGTTAGTGTCTGGACAAAAGTACTTTACCATTTGGGGCACTTATCTAAGAGCGAATCAAAAAAAAATTGTAAGACATTAACACGTATTTTAAAGAAGAAGATAACGATGAAAAAGTTGGTAGAGAAAGAAAAGGAGGAGGAGGTGCTTGGAGTGGAGAGATGGATGGAGGAGAGAGGACATGGGAGATGGGAGTGGGGAAGGAGAATGAGGGGGGCAAGGCAGACACCTGAAACCCTGGCTCTTTCTGAGGTCCTCACCTGAGAATAACACACCTCGAGGCTGTCTGAAGGCCAGGTCTGCTTTCACAAATGAAGTGAAGGCTCTTGTGCTGTACTCAAAACTAGCCAAACACTGCAGCGAAAAAGCAGAACCAAATAAGGCCTGAAAGGGAAGCTCACAGGAGAGGGGAGGCATCCAAGAAATTGTCAAAGACCTGAGAGTCTTAACTGGAAGGAAATCAAGTTACTGCTGGTGTCCAGCACTAAGGGGGCTAAGGGATAAGGATTAGGGATGTGAACGAGATTCAGTAACAATGTGCTGAGGGCCCCGAGCAGGGAAGACTGCAGAGGAAGATGCGCAAGGAAGGGGGCACGTGGCCCATCTCTTTCCCAAACTCCAGTCTTCAGAGGCCTTGACCCGTGCCTGATGCTTACACACAAGGCCACGTGAGCCAGGCCTAGTGATAAAATAACTCATTAAAAGATGGGGAAAGGTACCTGGGAGGCTGAGGCAGGAGGCTCTCTTGAGCCCAGGAATTGGAGGCTGCAGTGAGCCTGCGCGGTAGAGAAAAACCCTGTCTCTTCAAAAACAAACCAGATGGGGCACTAATGCTAAAGAGTTTTTGCTTAATCATTGGGGCGTATTTCACTATTTTAAGATGGATATTTATCAGAATTTCATATTTAACCTCACTCTTGGTGATCTAATATATGGTAGCAAGCTAGGAATAACAACGGCAAGTTCTTCTGCCTTTAGTAAGCACTCAGAATAACACCCAAACCAGACATTAGAGATATATAATAGCGAAACAGTAAAACTAGAAAAAAATAAATGATCCCATTCAGAGAAGCCCATCACAATCTGGAGTGATTCTTTATCTGGCTACGGCAGTGTCCTTCAGCCTTTTAAAAATCTCACGGCACACTTGCACCTATATAGTTAAACTTTGGCAGCACACTTAAATTATATTGATCAAAAAAAATTAAAAAAAAAAATAAAGTTACTGTGCTATGCACTTCTTTTGAAAATAACTTAATTAATGATCTCTAAATATTTTCAGGGCACACCTAAGATCCATTCATGAAACACTGGGTGAAAATCACTGGGCTAGAGAGTACATTCATAGGAGAATTCATGATGTTAATGTCGAAATTCTCTGTTCATGAAGTGAGCATCGAAAATATGAGATGGGGACCCAATATCATAAAAGACAGAAACTAACGTCACCGTGTGTGTGAGAGACACTTGTACTCACCCAGCCAGAAGCACTGTACTCATTTCTGTCTTTTTTTTTCCAGAGACAAAGTCTCACTTTATCGCCCTCGGCAGAGTACTGTGGTGTCAAAGCTCACAGCAACCTCCAACTCCTGGGCTTAGGTGATTCTCTTGCCTCAGCCTCCCGAGTAGCTACAGGCGCCCGCCACAACGCCCGGCTATTTTTTGTTGCAGTTTGGCTGGTGCTGGGTTTGAACCTGCTGCCCTTAGTATACGGGGCCGGTGCCCTACTCGCTGAGCCACAGGCACCACCTGCATTGTACTCATTTCTAACAGATAAGACAACAGGCTTGGAGGTGGGACAGCTTGCTAAGCACGCAGCTGGTGAGAGGCAGGGTCAGCATTCTGATTCTGAAGGCTTTCCTACAACTCCTGCAGTGGCTCCTTGTATAGCTGCTGAAGTTACACACCGCACAAGCCTATGACTAAGTTGGTACTGTCCAAATTGCAGACAATGTCAACCTATAATCACGGTGACAATTTTGTGGCAAGTGATGATAAGTGTCCCATTTTAATGAAATACCACCAAGTGTGACCAGAGAGGGGAAATGATGTTTCTGGAGGAAGCAGTGCCTTTCCTAAACAGTTTAAAAGTGCCATATTGGCCAGCAATGGCCTGACCACAGGTACATCTAATACGACAGTGGTACAAACAAACTGGACCAGGGAACATAGGAGGAAGCTCAGGTTGCTGGCCAACTTCTCGTTCCACCTCGGATCTATGGAGTGTGCATTCCCAAATCCATCAGCCAACACTGAACAAATGGTTCAAATCATCATAGGATTTTGGGGATGGGCCAAAAGTAGCTATAGAATCCACAGGCCTAGGACAGGAGGAACTACCCACTTTGAATGTTCACATTAAAAATCAAAATCCATCAGGCGGTGCCTGTGGCTCAAAGAGTAAAGCGCCAGCCCCATATGCCCAGGGTGGCGGGTTCAAACTCAGCCCCAGCTCAAAAAAAAAAAAAAAAATCAAAATCCCTCCAAGGTTTACAAATTAATAGTTCTCTTTTTCAGTTGGGTCTACCCATTTAAAAATATTAAAATCAAAATGAAAGACTCTACTAACCTGTTTTTCTGGACTTCTAAATAGTCTCAGCCTCCCTTGTTCTTTTGGGTTAATCATACAAGGCAGTCCTAGCAGGCTGGTCTCCCAAGAGCCAGGCAGTCCTTCCATAGAAATTGAGAAATAAAATGCCAGCAAACTCCATTAGCAGAAATAAAATAAGAACTCAAGAGAGAAAAATAAGGTTCCATTTATTATGGTACGTATTCTTAATTAAAGATGAGAAAGAACCCGGAAGCAATATGCCACTAGCCTTTCCAGGTAAGCTTGGGCTAGGCATGTCCCTCCCAATTATAAAACAAAGTGTGCCTTTATGCACCTGGTGACTTTCTACACCGTGGTGTAGTATGAAGTTCAACAGGGATTGTTTTAATAGAGCTGGTAATGAGATCTGTGTGAAAACTCTCTCTGTTAATTTAGCAGGCCTTGTGAGATGTTAAAATTCTTAGTCTGCAGGTGTTTTGAAGTTCCTTGCCAAGCATGACCCCAGCCCGCCCCCTAGTTTTGACATTAGATTTTAAAATATCACCTGTAAATCTCTGAGTCAATTTATCCCATCAAAAGAAATCACTTCTCTCTTCTTTCCTCTACGCCAGCACAAGTCTCTTTTGGTTTTCCTAGGTCTAACTAAGGTGTTATTAAATTAACAATTTGGCACAGTACTAATCTCCACATTTTGAAAGGCATCCTCTCCAGAGTTTAACCCCTAAGTAGGATCTCTGCAGTCAAAAGCAAGGCGACCTCAAATGGCCGGGATCGAATGGAGCAGCTGCTAGGTTCCTTGACCTTTTTGTTTAAGGACTACATCAGTCCCTGTAAGCGTACTTAGATAAATGACTTGCAAATTAAAAGAAACATTTTTATGATTCACTGTCGTAGCTCGCTTTTTGGGATACAAGGTTAAAAGTGAACAGTAAACCTTTTAAGGTTATTGAAACTAAATTATTAACGCTGTGTTTCACCTTCCTTTTGTCCTCTTTATGGCATTCTTCCTAATTACTCACCGCAACTCCACTCCTACAAGTTGTAAATCAAATGAAAAATCTTTAAAGCTCAAAAACACCTGATTAAAATGTTCACCCACAGGGGAAACCACAGCGACCACAGGGAGTGACATCCCGCTTTTTTTTTCCTTTAATAAGAAGCTTCTGATAGCTTTTGAAAAAAAGATGTTGTGCAAATTGTGCACTTTCATCTCCGAAGTAACCAAAAGGCATGGTCCCACTTTTGAAATCCATTTGTAACCTTCAAAATAATGAGCACTTCCCTCCACTTGTGTCCTACCTGGTGCCTCACACCCAGGGTGCATTTTACCTGTGCGATTTTAGGCTCAAACGGTAACTGCTTCAAAAGACACGGGTGACTCTTGGCCAGGAACGAGCTTTACTTTTAGGCCTCTGATTAGGGGTGGATGGACAAAAAGTTCTAAAACCAGGGTATGGGGACTTGAAATGTAACTGAGGAATGCCAAAGTCTGCCTTCCCTATGTGGGGCCTCAGTTTCCTCAGCTGTGAAATGGGTGGACAGCACCTCGTGCTCAGGTTTCGAGTGTAAATGTTACTTGCACTTCCAAACACACACACAGTCGGTTCAGTACAGTACTCAATTTTAAATTGCACATGAACTTTATGGCCACCCTGTACACTCTGATTAATAAAGCCGACCCACCCCCACCTGCATCACATCTGGGATGCCTGGGGGGAAGTTATCAAATGGGAGGGGAGCAGGAATGAGATCAGGGCGGCCTCTGGGAGACGTGTGGCTGACTCTGTATTAGTGATTGTCAACTGAGGGGCCTCAGCACACTGGTGTGCCACGACAATTTTCAAAGATCATTAATTATTTTTGAAAGAAGGTCAAAGCAAAGTATGTATTTCTTTTTACTCTTTTTTGTCGATGGACATAATTTAAGCATGCCACGGAAGTTTAACTATAAGTTCAAGTGTGCCATGAGATTTTAAAAAAGGTTGAAAAACACTGCTCTAGGTGGTCTGATTAAAGGAGCTCCCCAAAACACTGCTGTCCTCAATATCTTCCCTCCCTGCAGGGCTGTGTAAAATTGTGGGTGTGCAATCTGGGCCCCCTATGTGACTGCTCTGACAGTCTCACTTATTTACCTTTGAACTTGTGCCAATGAGTCCAATGAGTCAGCAAAGCTCTGGCATGAAGAGAGGAGACCCTGGCCACGTGCCAGTCCCTCCTCCAATCCCCACACCCATTTACCAACGTTGATGCCCCACAGGCATTAGATTCAGGGGACACCCAGGAAGCCTGGGGGTCACCAGCACTGCTGACCACCCCGTGAGGTCACTCTGTCCATACAAACTGGGACTTCCTTTTTTTATAATCGGCAAGCAAAAATTGTACATATGTACAGTGTTCAGTGTGATGTTTTTAAGTATGAATACCTTGCAGAATGGCTAAATCAAATCAATTAGCATATGCATTACCTCACGTGCATGTTTTTTGTGGTGAGAATCCTTACAAGGTATTCTCTTAGCAATCAGAACTTGCTTTGAATGCAGGAAGAGGGCAAAGGCATTCTACAAAATACAAATGACCAAGGAGTCTATTGTATCCTTTCTTAAGAAGTGAGTTAGGTCCCTGTGTTAGTCAACTGCTTGCACAAAGATAACCCAGGAAGAAAGAAAAAGATTAGGGAACCTATAGTTCCTTTCCTTATGCAACAGTAAGCCCAAAGGCGAGAGCGTGAGTAGAAGGCTACATGTCAAGGAATGGGATGCAAACAGTTGAGCTGGTTGTGTGCAGTGTTTCATCATTCTGGTCATGATGCAATACATGTGCTTTTGTGAACTATGAAATATAAATTATGTCATTTCAGTGATTCCACAAACGAGTTACATGCCCTTACACTTGTTTTTAGGCCTGGCATCGGCTGGGTGCAGTAGTTCATGCCCGTAATCCTAGCACTCTGGAAGGCTGAGCAGAGCAGATTGCTTGAGCTCAGGAGTTTAAGACAGGCCTGAGCAAGAGCAAATTTAAAAATATTAAAAATAATATTAATATTAATATATTAAAATATAATATTAATATTAATATCAATATAATTAATATTATATTTAATATTTCTCTATTAAAAATAGAAGAATGGGGTGGCACCTGTGGCTCAGTGAGTAGGGCGCCAGCCCCATATACTGAGGGTGGCGGGTTCAAACCCGGTCCCAGCCAAGCTGCAACAAAAAAATAGCCGGGCGTTGTGAACAGGTGCCTGTGGTCCCAGCTACTTGGGAGGCTGAAGCCAGAGAATCACTTAAGCCCAGGAGTTGGAGGTTGCTGAGAGCTGTGACCCCATCGCACTCTACTGAGGGCAACAAAGTGAAACTCTGTCTCTAAAATAATAATGATAATAAATGAAATAAAGTAAAATAAAATAAAAATAGAAGAACTAGCCAGACATTGTGATGCATGATTGGAGACCCAGGTCCTCGGGAAACTGAAGCAGGAGGCTCAATGGAGCTCAGGAATTTGAGGTTGATGTGTGCTATGATGATCTCATCGCACTCTACCCAGGGTCACAGAGCAGGACTCGCTCTCTCAAAAATGAATAAATAAATAAATAAATAACTGTCATAGATCTCAACAACGTTTATATACTTTATGCTACTGAACTGTACCCTTAACAACGGTCAGTAAAGTTTATTTATATTTTACTAGTATTCAAAAGAAACTATGGCATTACACTATACAAAAAATAAGATTCACGAGATCGTAGTCTAAAATTCTAATGTTTCTTTTTTAACAGCAACATTCAATCGCAACTGAAAAACAGCATGACACTGTGGGAAAGAAAAGAACATGCTTTTGATTTTAATATCTTAACAGGGATTTTTTTTTCTTGTACTTTGAACAAGGGACGCAGCATTTTCACTTTACATGGGTCTCACAGAGTAAGCAGCTGGCAGTGACCACGAGCCAGTGATGTGAGTAAAAGTCTTTGTCCTGAGGATAACTGCGGCTTGCCCAAGAAGAATTAGGACTTGCCCTCTACCTGCAGAAAGCACCCTTTCCTCCTCCGGGACTGATGGCATCAGGCCCCAAACAGGGGGACTCCCTTGAAGAGTTGGGAACCCTCTCTGCACGTTCTCTGCTGCTCTTGCAGTAAATATGAAAATGCAAACAGCAGCAACAGCAGGAGCCTTCTGGCATAACAAGATAGTCACACACTGAGAGAGGGAGAGACCCATCTGGTGGTGATGAAGGGAGAGATTGGGCTCTCACCTAACTGAAGGCTACCCCCGGGCTGCAGGCATCCCCCGGATGTGTTACTTAATTTCTACCTTTAAATGAAGCTTTTCTGCTCTGTCAGCCCTTCTCAATCTGCTGCCTCTGTTTATAGAGTTGCAATGCTCCTTCTGTATTCCAGATCACAGCACAATGCATCCAAGAAAAGAAAACAAAAATGAAACATCCCGCTTATGTGTTTATAACCTTCGACCGGCTCAGTTAGGGTGCCCGCTGCTCCTGTCCTGTCACCGGGCTCCCCTCTCCCTTCTCTGACTCACAGCCCCCTCTGGCTGCCTGGCTGCTGGAAACCCTTTCCGAGGGTCTGCCATGAGTCCGAAATTGTTAGGGCCTTTCCATAAATTATCTCCTTGGGAACTCCTCGTTCCGCATTGCACATTTCGAGTCATATATATATATATATATATATATATATTTTTTTTTTTTTTGTAGAGACAGAGTCTCACTTTATCGCCCTCTGTAGAGTGCCGTGGCATCACACAGCTCACAGCAACCTCCAGCTCCTGGGCTTAGGCGATTTTCTTGACTCAGCCTCCCGAATAGCTGGGACTACAGGCACCCACCACAGTGCCCGGCTATTTTTCTGTTTTGTAGTTCGGCAGAGGCCGGGTTTGAACCCGCCACCTTCGGTATGTGGGGCCGGTGCCCTACTCGATGAGCCACAGGTGCCGCAAGTCCTGTGTTTTGCAGGAGAAGCAAGCAGGCTCTGAGAGCAGGGACGGGATGGGGAACAACCAGGCCTGTAGACCACACCTCCCCATCACCTCGCAGGGCTCTCGGGTCAGATCACACCTCCCCATCACCTCGAGCAGGCAGGTCTGGAATCCAGGGCTTAAGAGACAACTGGCCCGGGCTCTGCCAAAATCCAGAGAGACCTGACAAGGGCATGGGTGGGAGGATGGACATCCTCGGTGAGAAGAAACTGAAAAAGACTCGACAGCCAAATGCAAGGTGGAAGATTTCATGGGAAACTGGATCAAAAACAAACTATATCAAACGAGGGACTTGAATATGGATTATATGATTAGATGCTATGGAATCGATATTAATGGGTTATTGGGTAAAGTTTTTAAAATTCATTTATTTTTAGAGATAGGGTATCGCTCTGTCTCCAGGCTGGAGTGCAGTAGTGCGATCCTAGGTCACTGTACTCTCAAATTCCTAGGCACAAGGGATGCTCCTGACTCAGCCTCCCGAGTAACCAAGACTATAGGTGCAAGCAAGCATGGTCAACTGATATATATTTTTAAATTTTTTTGTAGAGATGGGATCTTGCTATGTTGTCCAGACCAGGTGAGTTTTTAAACAGGAACAAGAGGACACAGACCTATTTCAGACGACTGCTTACCTCCTTGGGGAGAGGGGGAAGGCAAATGAAACAGGAGATAAATTAGACAGTATCCATAATATGTGATTTTGTTAATAAGAAATCACAAGCATTAAAAAAAAATAAAAGCAAGAGACCCTAACTTAGGTACAGACCACTCTGGAGAGAACATACGGGCTTAACATTATCAAGTTCATGTCGGCACAGAAATCGTTAATAACAGGAACAATGACAGCTGTCTATTAAGAACTTCTTATGTACTATAGGTGGGTCTACCCAACTTCTATATAATTCTTAGTTAACTCATATGACCTTTCTGTCAGACAGGTGTGATGTCACTTTGATAGGGCAGGAAAGATTGCTCGGAGAGGTCCTGTCACCTACTCAAGGACACACAGCCAGGAAGGGGCAGTCCCAGGGCTCCAAAGCCCGGCTGAATCATTTAGTTTCTAAACAGCATGTTTTAAACCACTTAGAAGGCAAGGAAGATATTAAAAAGATATTAGAAAGCAAGGTGGATATTAAAAAGCTCGTCCTTAACCCCTGAGAGTGCATTTGAACTCCTGTGCAAGTCAGCCTCAGGGGAGGAAGTCTCATTCCGAGAGCCTCTGCTATCATCATCACTGCCCTCACAGGCCTGTCTCCAGACAACGGACTGAAGAGATTGACTTAAACGCTTCTCCTAAGACACAGTCAAGAAGATCAATACCCAAATACATTGCCCAGTGAATCCCGCTTAAATTAACAATGTGGAAAGATAATTTCTCAGCTGGATTTGGGGAAATCTCCCAAGGTTTTGCAGAAGGGAATGGGGGAATTGGGCCAATATTTCCTCTTCTTTAATCAATGTTTTAAACATATTGAAACTTCCCTTTAGGGGAAGGGCTGGGTGTCATCTGAGCGAGTGTATGTGTCTTCCTCTGGGTGCAGGGCATGGAAATCTATCTATCTATCTATCTATACACACGGAACCATTAGTAAATATTTGTGGGAAAAGAAGATTCTGCCTCACCTGAATATGAAAAGATATAAACAAACTCCATTGCAGCAAATTTAAAATAAATCCCCGAGGCACTGGTTGTTGTCACATCTGTGGAATGGGAAAACTGGGTCCCCCAGGTGCAGCAGTAACAGGCGTGCAGGGTGGAGAAGGTGGGAAAGGACTCATCTCTGTAATCAGCACGGAAGCGGGAAGCCCCCAGCAGAACAGGACTGGCCGAGAGTAAATGACAGAGTGGGGGCTCAGCGCACGTCTGCCGGCGTCTCAGGGCTTCCAGGTTTTCTTAGATATGCTATTTCATTAGGGCTGGAGCAGTTACCCATCACCCTGTTAAAGTCCCATCAAATCACTGTCCCCTTTTATATGTCTATCTCAAAAAGCTGCAAAGCAGCTCTTACAGAACTCTGAGTACTGTCAGCTAGAATGATTTATTCCCTTTCCTGAACGAGCTGGTCCCTGGACTCTTCTTGCTGTTACTGTTGCTTCAAACGCTTGTGTGTTTTACATTTTGAGAGAGAGGGGAAAAAAGAGGGGGAGAGAAATTTTTCAAGACCCACAGAGGATGATTTTTAATTAAATTCAACCAGAAATATTTTAGGACCACCTATGCTTCAACCATTGAGAATCTATTAGAGAGGAAAAGGCTCATATTTTAATAAGAGACACACACACATCAAGAAAATACTGGATTTTGCATTCAACGATGAGTAAATATACCAAGAGACAGGGTAGGTACAAGTTTTAGCATAGTGGGAAAGGGAGAAAACGGAGAATATCACAAGAGGGGTTTGGAGGGCAAGTGGAATTCTGCCAGGCAGACTCTTACTGGTAAATCATGTATCTGTTAAAGGTCTTAAACCCTGACATGTCAAAGACACTTATAATTCAATAAGAAAATAAGCAACCTTATGAAAACAAGAGGGAAAAATATATGAATAGACCCTTTACCAAAAAAAGACATACAATTGGCTATGAAACAAATGAAAAGATGTTCAACGTCCTTAGAGAAATGTCAATGAAAATCATAGTAAGATGCCACTTCACG
Organism: Perodicticus potto; assembly: GCA_963574655.1. Lineage (NCBI taxonomy): Eukaryota > Metazoa > Chordata > Mammalia > Primates > Lorisidae > Perodicticus > Perodicticus potto. The sequence goes on along the minus strand of CAUYRH010060168.1, from coordinate 5,768 downwards.
CCCACCCAATAGGACGGCTGTAAGCAAAACATCAGACAGTAACTGGTGCTGGGGAGGATGAGTGAATTGGAACTCTTATACATTGCTGGTGGGAAAGCAAAATGGTTTAGCAACTTTGAAAAGCAGTGTGGCAACTTATTAAAAATCAAACATAAACTTACCATCAAACCCAGCGATCACACTCCTGAAATAAAACATGTGTCTACAGAAAAAACTTGCATGTACAAGTTCAAAACAGCATTAGACATTGTAGCCCAAACTGGAAAAATCCATCCTCCATCTACTCATGTAAGAATAAATAAAATGTAGTAAATCCCGCAACAGAATAGCGTGAAACAATGTAAAGGAATTACTCACATATATGATAATGAATGCTAAGTGAAGAATTCCCATGCAAAAAATATATACACTTTGATGGTTCCATTTATAGGAAAAGGCAAACCCATAGAAAGCAGGTAAGTAGCTGCCTGGGATTTGAGGGTGAGGACAACCCTGGCTGTCCACCCTTATATACTTAAAACAGGTGAATTGTATGGCATGAAAATTATGCTTCAATAGAGCTGGTAAAAATCATTGGCTAGGCTGAAAACGGAGAGGAAGAAGATACAGATTACACGGCAGGTGGCACAGTGCTTGAATAATCTGGTGTTCACTAAAGTTGGTTAAGCAAATGAATAAGCAAATAAAAGAAGGAACATGATGCCCCCAAGCACATGTGCATAAACGCCCTCCACCCCGTGAAACTCTGGTCACCAGGCGTATTTTTATGGCAGGAGGAGGGTCACCAGAATTATTTTCAAGTCTCTCTCTTTTCTGCTTTTTATTTCTGGAGTTGCCTTATCTTAACCTACGATTACACTTTCTTCCTCTTTAAAAAAGAATTTTTTTTTTGAGACAGGGTCTTGCACCAGAATGCAGTGGTATCATTGTAGCTCACAGCAGCCTCAAACTCCTGGGCTCAAGCCATCCTCTCACATCAGCTTCCCAAGTAGCTGGGACTACATGTACGTACCACCACATGCAGCTAATTTTTAATTTTTTTGTAGAGATGGGGGTCTTGCTATGTTACCCAGGCTAGTCTTAAATTCCTGGCTTCCAGTGATCTTCCCACCTAGGCCTTCCAGAGTGCTGGAATTATAGGTATGAGCCATCACGCCTAGTCTCTTTCTCTTTCTAATCAAATTATCCTTGTGCCTGGTCTCTACTCCTCATGAGTAGAAGACTGATGAGGTTTCCATAGCAATGTACCTTAGCCTCGCCTCTCCCAACCTGACTCCTTTTCCCTAACACACCTGGCCTCTCAACCCAGGCTATGTGACTGTTTCTACCTGGGATGCTACTTCTTTTTCTCTGTAGCGGTTCATGCCTATTCCTCCAAATATGGCTTAAAACTCTTCTTTTCCATCACATCCCACAATTTTATTAAAGCCTAAATAGGCCTCCTTAAGAGTACCATTTTGTTCTTCTTTGTACCTCCCTCTGTAATCCTTCTGTAGTTGGGGTGAACGTGTGTGTACAATCAGATTAAAAACACCGTGTTTCTTACGCTTTTAATGCACCTAATCAATTTTTATTGTTAATTTTGTTGCTGGGCAATGATTGAGCAAACAAATGACCAAAGGATAGAATGAATGATGTGTTAATTCAACAAAGAAACATTTCTTTCATTTTTATTCATCCAATTTGCTCATTTTAATATCTTTTGTTACACGGACAAAAAGTCTCAGGTAGGAACTATTCATCTATCAGCCCTTGTTGTGTGGCTCTCATATTAATTCCTATTTGCATTTAGACAGTTGAAAAGCAACCCATAGCTTTAGTTCATTATTTATGCACTTGGCCGGCTCTGAGGTGCAACAGAAAAATACTAAATACTTTAGTGTCAAATATGAATAACCTTTCTTTGCCCAGCTCTGGGTAGGCCCTGAGCTGAGGAAACAATTTGGCCTTTTGTCTCTATTTAATTCACTGAGTGACCACATAGCAAAGACTATAACCAGTAAGTAAAAAAGTTCAGCAGAACAGAAACCAATGTGGCCACAGGAATAAGCCATGGAAGGTTCAACATTCCCAGAACGGGGAGAAATGCACCAGGGTGCAGCCCAGACCACAGAGCAGTGTCCTCCAAGGTTCTGTCCTTACCCTAGACCTTCATATGAAAACAGATTTCTTTCTGAATTTGCAATAGCAAAGCTAAGTATTTTGTTTGTAGTTGTCAAGAAGCAATAGTACAAAGATGCTTCAATAAGGTCCTTACCTAGGGGGTGTACTTAGGGAAGAAATAGGTAAGTTTTCCAGGCTCACCACCCCCATAGACACTTGAACGCAGACCCGGATGGTTCTACCTCCTCCAACTTATCTTTCCTTGCGGGGACTTAACACTGAGAATGCCTCGCCCTATGCGCACTTTCCACTTCTCAACACAAACCAGCCACCCAAAAGCAAGAGTCCTTCTTTCTCTGCTCTCAAAAATGACAAGTTTAGAAAGTAGAGGTGAAAGTATACAAGTGGCAACTTTAAAACCAAAACAGTTTCCTCTAAGGGTGCCTTTCATTCTTGGGTTATTCTAGCTGTAAAAAAAATCTGCCTAAGTTTGTCAAATTACATTTAGATACCCATATGTACACCCACGCAAATTGACAGAAATGAATGAAATTACAAACTCCATTCTTACAGGAAAAAGTACATATCACATGAGATTCCCCCACCTTTTATTTGACACATACTTTATAGCATTATAATCTTAAAAGACAAAGGAAGAACTTGTGTGTGAACTACTTGCTATGAAGAATCAACATTTGGTTCCCAAACTATATTATTTCCAGAAGTCACACTAGCTGCAAATATGTTAGTTACCTCTCTGAAGGTCATAAAATTTCAATCAATGTTAGAATGTCAGGGCTGTCAGTGGCATATTCCAAAACTCAACATTCAGCGTGGCAGTTGTGGCTTAACAGATGATCGTCTTTCAGGTCTATCTCTGACTGACACAATTTTCACAGGGCAGAGAATGCAGAAAACTGGTCTGAGGCAAGTGCCTCCTCTCAAGACATCTTCCCCGCTTTCCCTAAACAGCCGCCCATTGTTCTGACATGGACAGACTTTTCTTTAAATCTTCATCTTCTCTATTTTTTTTTTTCTAGAAGCTCTCTGGCTTGTTAATGCCCTGACCTTGGCATCTGTGCTCGGACGACGGCTAATGTGTTCTGCTCCAACAATGCCGGCCATTGGCAAGGAACATAAGCACGCTCGGTGATGTCATTGAACTCATTAGGGATGTATTTGACATTTTGGCCCAAGAGAGCATACTTACTAAACACAATTTTCGTGAACAGCAGTGTGGCCTGTTGATAAGTGAACTAAAACAATACATGTTTTGTCCCGCTATAAAAATAGCACTTTGACCAAGAAATAGGATTTCTGCTCCTATCTCCCTCATTATGGCAGCAGAGCAAAGGGAAAGATAACTTACGTACCAGGAGATAACAGGCTGAAACACTCAGTGCTATGCTAGGCATTTTAGACAACTCTAATAAAGGCCCAAATATTAATTGATCATTTAGCAAACAATCCCTTTCTCAGTCTTGACTGGAGGCCAGAGTCAGAGGTTAATGCTGCTGCCTTAATATTGCTAGAAAAAACATAAGTATATAGCAGCAACATCTAAATTATGCTATTAGTCCAGATATATTTGGGGATTGATAAACCCGGCAAAATGTTGTCTTTCAAGGACTCCAATCAATTGCAATTTTATCACCCTATCTATTCAGGAAAGATGGCTTGACCCGGACATGGCAGACAGGAAGGAAAGCTGGAAAAGGTTACAGTCACACTTCTGATCTTTGGCACCGTTAAGAAGTTTGTTAAAATGCTGCGATGTGGGCTTCCTTTCAGCACGTAGGAAATGCAAACCTTTAATTAGGGCTTAAAAGAAATAAAATCCCTGCTATATATCTTCTAAGATCTTTTTAAAGCAAATGACTTTTAGACATTTGAATGGAGTTTTCCTCATTTACCGAGCAGTGTGACTAAAGGAAGTTGGACAGAATTGAGCTGCAATAAACCTTCTGGTCCAAATGTCTTTCTGGCAAAATGATTTCTGTGCTTCTGGGTAGATACCAAGAAAAGGAATTGCAGGATCAAGTGGAAGGTCAACTTTGAGTTCTTTGAGAATTCTCCATATTGGAGAATTAGTTGTAATAAGGTTGTATTAGTTTATAATCCCACTAGCAGGGTAGAAATGTTCCCTTCTCTCCACATCCACACCAGCATCTGAAGATTTGAGATTTTGTGATGTTGGCTAATCTTACTGCAGTTAGATGTATCTCATAGTGGCTCTGATTTGCATTTCTCTGATAATTAAAGATGATAAACATATTCATAATTGTCAAGTCATGGAAGTAACCCAAACGCCCACAACCAATGAATGGATCAACAAACTGTGGTGTATGTATACAAGGAGGAAACCTTCAGCCATAAGAAAAGATGGAGAATTTACATCTTTTGTGTTTACCTGGATGGAGCTGAAACACATTCTTCTTAGTAAAGTATTTCAAGAATGGAAAAAAAAAATCCAGTGTCCTCAATACTAACATGAAACCAATATATAAACAATTACGTACCCATATGAACGATGAAACACAAATACAGCCTGGTAAGGGGAGGGTACTGGGTGATTGGTGGGAGGCTCACTTTTTGTGCACAATGTGAGGGTGTTCAGCATGCCCCCTAGGGGAAGGGCTTACTACAACTTGAACTTTACCTTAGAAGTGAGACCAATGTAACCTAAACATTTGTACCCTCATTATTAATTTGAAATAAAAACAAAGGAAGTTGGACAATCATTAAGGAATGGACACCGTGCAAAATGTAAGAAAACCACCTGGCGCAGAGGATGGGTTGACGCCTTTCGGCAGGTCTGGTACACGGTACATACGAGGTGCATGTTTTGGCCCAAATTTTCAAGGGAAAAGTAAGGATGCACTTTATACATGGGGAATATTAATTCTTTACCTTTTTAATTCTTTTATTCATGATTATGCATTAAAAGTGTAATTCTAGAGAGTAATAACAATATCTGTATGCAAAATAATACCCTGGAATACAGTAATCGGTTTTGCTGAACATATGATAAACCTGCAACAAACTTTCAGCCAATGAAGAATGACATATTTCTTTTCCTATGCTGCAGGTGGGAGCTAACAATCTAGCTGATATTTTTACAAAAATTCTTGGAAAATGTCAAAATGGTTTTCAGACAAGCTTGATGCTAACAGTTATTAAATATGCTAAAGAGCATAATTAAAAAAATAAGTGCTAGAGTTCTTTTATAATACAAAAAATAAATGCTTAAAATAAACAAACAGAATTTTGAATTAAAAATTAAGACAGAAGGTTTTTTTTTTCCTGAAAGTTTAGGCCAAAAATGTGGGTGTGCATTATACATGGAAGATGTGGGTGTGCATTATACATGGAAGTGCATTTTTTATTGTTGTTGCGGTTTCTTTTTTTTGGCCAGGGCTGGGTTTATGGGGCCAGCGCCCTACTCCTTGAGCCACAGGCGCCGCCCTGGAGTGCATTATACATAGCAAATATGGTAAATGCTAGGAACACTATTGAAACTCAAGTTCATTTATGTCAAATATCAATTCCCTTTCCTCTTTCCCCAAGCTCTGAGTAGGGCCCTGAGCTGAGGAAACAATCTGGCCTTTATATTCCCTTAGGACGCTCTGGGTCAGAATGGAGCAGGTCACCTGTAAATGCTTCAG
>CAUYRH010060166.1:0-70484 GCA_963574655.1 Perodicticus potto | reverse complement strand
TTTTCACATAGTAAATGAGAAAATATCATGAATGTTACATTAATCAGGTTGATAAAAATATCTCCGATTGTATGGGAAGCCCGCACACTGTACTCCAAGCCTGAATCATTGTACACAGTTATGACTCAATAAAAAATAATTAAAAATTAAATAAATAAATAAATAAATAAATATTTTGTGACACTTTCACCAAGGCAAAGTTTTTTCTTTTTGTTTATAGAAAAGAAAAAATTATATTCATAACCACATTTTATCACACGTTTATCACTAAGTCTTTGCAGTATCAGAGATTCATCATTTTCATTTTCATTCATGTGAAGCCTTGTTTTGGTAAAATCAGCACAACACTTTCAAATTATAATGAGCATGGCTAAGTCCTACCATGTAAAGTTCTGAGTAATTTGTTTAATGTTTTTCTAAACTTGTATCTACAGCTTCCTTTCTTTCTCTCTTCCTACTTGCTTTTATTTTTCTCTGTTCTATCAAAAAGCAGTCATTATATGTCTCCTATATGTGAGAGAATCTTGTTGTGTGCTCTGAATGGAAGAAAAAATAGAAATGGTATATTCCTTTAAATTATTAGTAATATGAAAATGTGAGTTAGTCCTTCATTATCTTGAGATTATCTGATAAATTGTAAAAAAGATTTATGAACATGATTTCTTTCACCTAATTTCTAAATTTGTACAAGGTACGCAATTAACTTAGAGGTATTCAATGTAATGTTGAGACACTAGCAAATTTAAGGGAAATACTAATAATGGTTGAAGGCATTTAGAAGGATTTCAAGGAGAATAGGGAAGAGGGGGAGAACACAAGGAACTCTAAATGTTCTTTTAGTAACTTCTCTGTGAGGGAGAATGAAACAGTGATACGGAACTGATTCTTAAGCCACCAACAAACAATTTAGACTAGTTTACCATTTAGTTCTTTCCTCTTCTTCTCTTCTACTAATTTTATTTAAATTTGGGGGCTCCCTAAATCTAATCTAATCTATCCAGGGTCCATTTTACTTTCAAATTATTGAAATTTGGTAGTAATTCTATCCACATAAAATAATGTAGTTGTTAATTTCATATGCCAACATCAATAACAGCTTTTAGTGCCATTTAATACATGAGTCAAGGACGTATTCCAGGGGGGAAATCTGCTTCCTCCGTAACTCAAACACCAATAGTTTTGCTTCATTCTTCATGGTATGAGGTGAAATACGCATTTGTTTTTGTCTCTAATTAATAGAAAATGTTTCAGAATTCTCTAGTGCAATATTTTATTTTATTTTCTTATTTTAAAAAAAATTTCAAACTATTAAGGGGGTACAAATTTTTTGGATGTATGGATTTTTTTGTAATGATTAAGTCCAAACTATTAGGTGTGCCTGTCACCTAACTGGTGTTGATTGTACTCATTAGGTGTGTTTTTTCCCCCAGCAAACTCCTGCCTGCTGCCTGCTTGATTTCCACTGACTTTTACTTCCCTCTGTGCCCATGTGTGCTCTTCAGTTAGGTTCAGTGTGATAATGAGTATAGGTGGTGTTTTTTTTTTCATTTTTAGGCATTTCACTTAGGATAATGATCTCCAGTTCTGTCCAAATTGTTGCAAAAGGTAGCAATTCATCTTTTTTTATGGTTGTGTAATACACCATGATATAATATACCACATTTTAATAATCCATTCTTTATTAATGAGTGGTTTGGTTGATTCCACATCTTTTCAATTGTGAATTGTCTATAGTAATTATTTGAGTGTGTGTGTCTTTTCAATAAAATGACTTTAAAAAAAAAATTAGATAGATATCCAGTAATAAGATTGCTGGATCAACTGGTAGGTTTATTTTTAGTTCTTTGACTAATCTCCATACTGTTTTCCATAGAGGTTGTTCAAATGTTCAGTCCCACCAACAGTATATAAGAGTGCTTTCCTCTCTGCATCCTCCCAGCACGTATCTCTAGCATCTTTCCAGAAATTTGCTTATATCAGGGACATCTGAGTTGTTGTAGGAGCATGTATATGTTACCAAAGCCCAATATAGCAGCTATTTCTTGTACTCCCTATCAGATTAGCATGAAAAAACTGATATAATGGTCAGTGTGATGTTTTATGTTTTATTTCCAGCCACTTCAGATGTTTCTCAGTGACAGAGGGAAAGAAAGGTAAGGGTAGGCTTGTAACAGGAATGTAAACAAATAGACTTCCCTGTTTCTGGTGAATGTGAACCATTCCAATTCCATATATCAGGATTTCATTACTGAAAAAAGGCCTTTAACTTGATAATGTCAGTTGGGAAGCTCAGTTACTCTTCCGATTAAGGCTTACTAGGAGGCTTGGTCTTCAGCTTTCTTTGCTCTTTCACTTTAGGGCTCAGAGTTTCTCATGATTCACAGAGACAGTGTGGCTGTCATATTTAGTTTTTTTAAAAAATTGTATTTTGCAATTTTTAAAAATATATGTCATTTTCTAGTTTTAGGTTTATAGTAAGACTGAGTAGAAAGTACAGAGCTTTCGTGTGACACCTGTCCCAACACTTGCACAACTTACTCCACTATTAGCATCTCATGTCACGGTGGTTGCATTTGTTATGATCAGTTAACCAAATTTAAGCATCATCAGCCAAAGTCAATAGTTTATATTAGGGGTTCACTCTTAGTCTCATTCAATATACTTTGCAAATATATAAAGACATTTATCTGATACTATAAAAATCATACAGAATAGTTTGACGCAAATGTCTTCCTTTTTTATTAAATCATAGCTGTGTACATTAATGCAATCATGGGGTACGATGTGCTAGTTTTGTATACAATTTTAAATATTTTCATCAAACTGGTTAACATAGCCTTCATGGCATTTTCTTAGTTATTGTGTTAAGGCATTTATATTCTAATTTATATTCTACATTTAGTAAGTTTCACCTGTGCCTTTTTTTTTTTTTTTTGAGAAAGAGTCTCACTTGGTTGCTCTTGGTAGAGTGCCATGGCATCATAGCTCACAGCAACCTCAAACTCTTGGGTTCAAGCAATTCTCTTGCCTCAGCCTCCCGAGTAGCTGGGACTACAGGTGCCCACTGCAATGCCTGGCTATTTTTTAGAAATGGGGTCTCCCTTTTGCTCAGTGGTCTTGAACTTCTGAGCTCAGGCAATCCACCTGCCTCGGCTTCCTAGAGTGCTGGGATTACAGGCATGAACCACTGGGCCTGGCCTTTGATGATGGTTTTAAAGTAATCAATTTTCAGCCTCCACATATACTCTGCCTTAATAGTGTTTTTTGTTTTGTTTTCTTTTTGTTTGTTTGTCTGTTCGTTTTTGAGACAGAGTCTCAAGCTGTCGCCCTGGATAGAGTACCTTGGCGTCACAGCTCACAGCAACCTCCTACTCGGGCTCAAGTGATCCTCTTGCCTCAGTTTTTCTACTTTTAGTAGAGACAGGCATCTTGGTTTTGCTCAGGCTGGTCTCAAACTCATGAGCTCAAGCAATCCACCTGCCTTGGTCTCCCAAAGTGTGAGGATTACAGGCGTGAGCCACTATACCCTGCACTTAATACTGTTTTTATGAGAAAGCAACTAAGATCTGCTTCCCCATCTACAATTGTCCTTCTCCCTTTAGAAAGGAAGGGACCCATTTGTAGAGATAGGGTCTTTTTTTTTTTTTTTTTGCGGTTTTTGGCTGGGGCTGGGTTTTGAACCTATGACCTCCGGCATATGGGGCCGGTGCCCTACTCCTTTGAGCCACAGGGGCAGCCTGGGACCCATTTGTAATCCTGTTAAAATGCTTTGCTGCAAGGTAAAAGTATTTTGGGTACAGGGAACAAAAGAACAATTTAATGTATTGGTGTAGGTGTTGAGAAAGGAAATTTGGCTAATGACTAGGTAAACAAGCCTTTTGCAAGTCAGGTGGTTTCCAAGTCTTTCAACAAAATTGAAGAACAATTTAAGTGAATTGTCAGCCAATGTTTCATTTGAAGTAATTTTTGTTAGCAGACTATGTTGAGATTTTTGGCAAATAATTTGGAAGGGGTTCAAGCAATTGAGTGACACCCAGTCCCATTTACTTGTTTACGTGAGTATGGTTTCTCAACCTTTTCATCTATAAAAAATGATAAATAGGAATGGAATTAATGCTGAATCCTGTCTCAGTTTGGCAGGAAATAACATTCATTAATGGATTCATTAACTAATTGAAAAGAGGTAACCACATTCATCTCAGTGAAATGCATTCCCAAGAAGATTCATTGTACTTTTTTATGTTTAACATTTATTAAAATATGACATATTTATGCTGTTTTGACTAACTGGTACTAATAATTATTGTAATAATGTATTCCAGGAGAAAACCGAGTGTTATGCTCACAGGAAATTTAAAATAATTCAAACTCACATACCATTTTTGTGGCAGATAACTATGACAAGGTGATAAATTAAAAGACTTTTGAACATTAAGAATAGTATTACATTAGGTTGAAATTCTGTGGGAGAAGTGAAATGGAAATACAATTTCCAGAAAAAAAGAAACAATGTAAATACGTAACTATCAAAGGTCTCAGGGAGAGGCAGCTCCCTGCTCTGGCCCACAAGACTGCCATGAGCCTTGCCTTATTTGTTTCTTTTTGTTTTTTGTTTTTGCTTGTTCATTTTTGGAAAAGTGGATGATGGTGAGTGTTAAATAAGGATGGCATATTCCACAGGAAACATCTCAAGAGTGAATTATATAATAGCTTTGTATTAAAATATTAATATTTGTAGTGAGCCAGAAAATATATCCTTTGCAATTATTTATAGTTATGATGATAAAGTCCAATGTCAAAATGTGCAAGGGAGCACATAGGCTTTTGAAATTCCTTCAGGAGGTTCCCAAATGATATGTTTGAAGACTGCTGCCCTGGGAAATGGCCTGGTGGGACGTTTCTATCTGGGGTTTCCCAGCTGGGGCTGTAGCCCTGAATTGACTTCACTGCCAGCTTCTTCCCTAAATCACTGCATGGGCCCAGGGCAGAAAGGAAGGCCTTAAGTCTCAGGGGTCAACCCAGAATACCCTTGGTCTTCATGGAAATGACTTCCTGCAATCTCAGGGGTGGAAGGAGACTTAGATCCTCAAGGACAACCACAGTGTGGCTAATTACTGCACATGAGAGATGTTTTATTCCTGCTATTCACTCTCACAGATTTGCTTTTCCTTTCTCTAGTCCTTCTCTCCCAGCTACTCTCAGGCCTGGGGCTCCAGCCTGCTGCTCTCAGGTATGAAGCCAAAATGGGCAGATAATCTCAGGAAGGGAAGAGGAGGCAAGAGGACCCTAACAAATACTGGTCTGGCTTGGTGCCTGTGACACCGTGGTTATGGGGCCAGCCACATACTCCGAGGGTGGTGGGTTCTAACCTGGCCCAGGCCAGCTAAACAACAATGACAACTGCAACAAAAAATACACAGGCTTTGTGGTGGGCACCCGTAGTCCTAGCTACTCGGGAGGTTGAGGCAAGAGAATTACTTAAGCCCAGAATTTGAGGTTGCTGTGAACTGTGATGCCACGTTACTCTACCAAGGGCAAGATAGTGAGACTTGATCTCAAAAAAAAAAGAAAAACCTCCTGGACTGGTAATGTGGGAAGCTGGGTGCACCTTCTTCAGGGATACTAGGAAGGAGCTCTAGATAACTTCTCAGCAGTTAGATTTTTCATCACTAGAACGCAGGAATCTTGTTTGTTCACTGATGTACCTGCCACACAGTGAGCGCTCAGTATATGTTTGTAGATCGGCCAAATGCTTGCTGGACTCCCTGCCCCTTCATTCGACATAGAGGAAAAACTAGGCCCAAAAAGATGAACTGATTTGTTCAAGGCCACACAGAGACTTAGGCTTAAGCCAGGATAAGAACCAACGTTCCTTGATGCTTCCTGGGCCTAGAGTCTCAGGGAGGGACAGCTCCCTGTTCCTGCCAAGGACTGCCATGAACCTTGCCTTGCCCCGCCCTCCCGGGCCACTAATCCCTGCCGACAGGCGGGTCTCCCCTGGGCCCAGCCTCCTTGCCATCCCTGGGAACCCGCGCACTCACAGGTGGCAGTCTGTGGGTCTCTGCTTCTCTCTCTTCCTCTTCCCCCTGCCCTTGGGTCTCCTCCTGCAATAAGCCAAAAGCGTCAGGACAAGGTGGCTGGGGTCCCCCATGCTAGGACAGGGGCTGGCAGGTCGGAGAACAGCCCCGAGCCCCAGCCAGGCCACTTACCTTTCTGGCTTCATCTTCTCCCGCAGAGGTCTGGGCAAACAGAGAGAGGTGGGGACACAGGAGTCAGGCAAGCAGCGAGTGGAGGATCCCTGTCACCCCCACACCTCCCCTCAGACATCTGGTCTGCGTCCTGCAGCTGACACTGTGGCCACCAGGGGGCAGCATGGAGCTGCTGAGGGTGGGTGGCCAATGCCTCTGGGCAGGGATCCCGCTCTAGGCTCCAGTGACCCACCAAGAGAGGGACAGATTCCCTTCTGGGGCCCCTCACCACGCCATTCTTCACTCCTTAGCCTCTTGGCATCAAATATGGGGTCTTTTCAGTTTGCTTTCTGCTGCTTCACTTTCTCTGTCCACTTCCCTGCCTTCCAGGGTGCACTCTGGGAGTTTCCTCAAGGACAGTGAATGATGGCAAGGCCACAGCCTGGCTGCCCGTCAGAGCACTACCCCCACCCCACGCTGGAACGGTGGGAGGGGAAGGCACAGGAGGGGAGCACAAGCCCCGCAGTCACCAGGCATGTCTAGGCTCTGCCTCCAGGGCTGTGGCTGTTGGCCCAGAAGTGAGAAGAAAGGTGTCCCTGTTGCCTGGCCTGATGGAAGGGGGCAGGGCATCAGTCTTCCTGGGAACAGTGGGTGGGGGCAGGGGGCGGCCTGGTGACAGCTTTGGGGCCGGGGACTGTTGCCCTAGGCTGGCTTCCTGATTGGGTACCAGGGCTTCTTGGGGCTGCCTGATGATTCCTCTCCATACTGGGCAAGTCAGAGATACCCTTGGAAGCTGTCTCCTCATCTTCCTGCCTCAAAAGAGTGGCTGTCAGGGCACAAGTGATGCAGAAGATGACTTTGGGTGCCTGTCCAGCAGTGTCCCCACAGGGCTCATTACTGAGCTACTGTTATGTGGCTAAGTTCTGGCTGTAAGGAATAGGTTGAGGCCCCCTGGCACCAACACATTGAAGAGGTCCCGGAGCCAGGGATCAGGTCCCGAAGGGGCAGCCATAGCCCTGCACACTAGGCAGGGCCAAGCCTAGGGGCTATGAAGCTGTGAGGTGAGGGCCATGATCAGTAGCCTGGAAGGGGCAGATAGGATTTGGACAAGCCAGAGAGCACATCCTCCCGCACCTACTAGCTGTGGCAAATCCCAAAACTCTATCGCACCTTGCTGTCCTCATCTGTAAAATGGGGATGACAATAGAACCTACCCCCTAAGTGGTATGAGGGCAGGGACCTCATCTATCTTGCTCACCATTGTATCCCAAGTATCTAGGACAGTGTCTGGCATACAGTCGGTGCTCAATAAATGTGTGTGAATAAATGAGAAAACACATTCAAGACCTGCTGGGGGGCTGGGCGCAAGTAGGTGCACACTAAGTGGCACTCCTTCCCTCTGCCCACCCTCTGCTGGGACTCCAGACCTCGGGTGGGTCTGGTGCGTCCATCCATGGCCCTGTGGTACCAGGAGCAGCATCTTGGCCTGTTTTTCTTTCCCAAGGCTGACTGGCAGCGCCAGGCCTTCCTGGTAACAAATGTTCCAAGTGCCCTGGACACAGGCAGCAAGACTTGGTCAGAGGCTCTTTGTGTTGAGGGAAAGACGGGGCTTCCCTTTTTCTGCCTCTTTCCTCCTACCAGGGCTTGTCCTGCTTCTCAGCCCAGTCTTCCTCCCCTCATGGCTCGCGGCCTCACCCAGAACTAAGTCTAGACTTGCAATGTCTTTGCCTCCAGACACCTCTTCCAGGAGCCTCTGTCGGTGGCAGCTGCCTCCCATCTTGGAGAAGGGGTATAACATGCACTGAGCCCCTGCAAGTCTGACACCCAGGACTTCTTTTCCCCAGTGGCATCTCAATAGCTGTACTCCAGCTGCTAGGACCAGCTGACCAGGCTGGAGCAGGGACAAAACAAATGTCAGCTCCTCTGGTACCTGTCTTCCTGGTCTCCCTCAGGCTGGGCAGCCTTTACCCCCACCTTGGGGACCCATCTTTGCTGAGGTCACCAAGCGCATGATGCCTGTCCCTACTATCTGCCCCAAGGACCTACCGGCATTCGCAGTGCACATGCTGAGAGAATGTCAGCTCCACATAGGAGGGCCTGTCCCCAGAGCGGATCTTCAGGAGCTGAGGGAAGAAAAAGGTTGATGCCTGGATTGGGGGGTGGCTTGTGAATTTCTAACACCCTCTCTTTCCTTGTGTGGAGAACCAGACTCTCAGTTTTCTACCAGCCTTCAGAATACAGGACCTCATTCTGTTTTGGGTGGGGGGCAAGCCACTCTCTCATCTGCACGAGGGCCTGAGGGAGGACCCTGTCCCTCTCTACCCAGGGAGTACCACCAAAACAGCAATGGTGTAGGAAGGAGGCCCACGTTCTGGAGTCAGAGAGACCTGTGTTCAAATCTCCACTCTTCCACATCCTGAGCAAGTGAAATAATACCTCAAGCTCCTCATCTGTGAAATGGGAGCAACACCTGCCTCAAAAGGTTGAATGAGGTGACATTTGTGGCAAGCCTAGGACAGGGCTTGGCATTTCCCAGAAAGTGCTCAACAAACCACTGTGTGTCCGTGTGTGTGTGCACATAAGTGCATGTGTTAGCAAAGATTAGAGCTTGCTTGAGAAGGCACCAAATACTCCTGGAAGTTTTTTTTAGACAGGGTCTTGTTCTGTCACCCAGGCTAGAGTGCAGTGGTATCATCATAGCTCCCAGCAACCTCAGACTTCTGCGCTCAAGCAATCCTCCTGTTTCAACCTCCTGAGTAACTGGAACTACAGGCATGTATCACCACAGAGGGCTCATTTTTTTTTTTTTTTGAGACAGAGCCTCAAGCTGTCACCCTGGGTAGAGTGCTGTGGCATCACAGCTCACAGCAACCTCCAACTGCTGGGCCCAAGTGAGTCTCCTGCCTCTGCCTCCCAAGTAGCTGGGACTACAGGCATCCTCCACAATGCCCAGCTATTTTTTGGTTGCAGCCATTATTGTTGTTGGGTGGCCTGGGCTGGATTCAAATCCGCCAGCTCAAGCACCAAGCCTGGGCTCATTTTTTAATTTTTTGTAACAATAGGATATCACTCTTGCTCAGGCTGGTCTTGGACTCCTAAACTTAAGTAATCATTCCGCCTCTTGCCTCGGCCTCTCAAAGTGCTAGGTCACTGGCTCGGCGCCTGTGGCTCAACAGGCTAAGGTGCCAGCCACGTACACCTGAGCTGGTGGGTTCGAATCCAGCCCAGGCCTGCCAAACAACGACGGCTGCAACCAAGAAATGGCTGGGCGTTGTGGGGGGCGCCTATAGTCCCAGCTACTTGGGAGGCAGAGGCAGGAGACTCACTTGAGCCCAGGAATTGGAGGTTGCTGTGAGCTGTGATAGATGCCACAGCACTCTATCCAGGGTGACAGCTTGAGGCTCTGTCTCAAAAAAAAAAAAAAAAGTGCTAGGTCACTGTGCCTGGCCAGGACTCCTTTAAAATGAGCAGATTTCTTTTCCATCCTTTCCTAGTTCTACTGAGTCTTAGGGAGGACTCAGTGAGAGGCTGAGAAAAATGATGGGGCAGAGGGATGTGGGGTCAGAGTCATGATGGGGGCTCAGGAAGGAGGGGCGTGTGCTGGGTGCTGGAGTCTGGTTCCAGCCCTGGTACCTTGGCCTGCCTCCTTCCTCTCTGGATCCTTGCTGGTGGGTAGACTCTGTGGCCCTCCGAGTGGGTGTAGGCTGGGGGCAGCGGGGAACACGAGGACAAGAGCCTCCTACCTGCATGGTGACATTGACCGTCTCCACCGGCACACAGTGCAGGTTCTCATCGCCACAGCAGCCGGTGCAGCGCAGCAGGGACACACAGGATGGGCTGAACATGTGCTCCACCTCACCAGGGTACTCGGACACGATGTCCACCAGCCTCTCCAGTGCCCGGCAGTAGCTGCGGCCCCACACTTCCTGGAAGGGCACCACTACCAGGAGGCAAGTAGGCTGGGTTAGGTGGGCAGGGACCTGCTCTTTGAAGCCCCAGACCTGGCACCACAGGCTCCATGCACATTTCAGGCTCAGGGCCCAGCCCCTCCTCTACAAAGCCCCCAGTCCTAACAGAGTTCCCTCTGCCCTGAGCCCCCAATGTGGGATGCCTGCTGAGCCCTTAGCTCATCTGCTGGATGGACATGCCCGTGAAATGGAATCAGTGTCCCAGGTCCTCTGCTCTCTTCTCAGCTCAGGCTCCTCTATTTGCCTTGGTTCTGTGGAACTTCAAGGAGGGTGCCCTGGCAGCTCCCCAGCCCTTCGGATCTTTCTCAGGCTTGACCAGTGCTTCTTCCATGTTGGAGAACTTGCAAAAAGCAGTCATTTCTGGAACCCCACAGGGAGGGTTGGCCTTCTCTTAGTCCTCTGCTCAAATACCTTCCATTGGCCCCTCATTTCCTGCTCCATTCTGTGGCGCTCCTCTGCCTGGTGACCAGCCATGTGCGCCAGCCCTCCTCTTCATTTTGTCCCACTAGCCCTCCCTCTGAGCCCAGAAGCAGCACGGTACTTCCCGGCTCGTGCACTTGGTGGTCCACGTGGCTGATGTTCTTTCCTCTCTTCTCATTTCTCTCCAAACAAAGCCCACCCCTACCCTCAAGGCCTGCCTCCCCACCTCCTCAACTGTTCCACTATGCACAGATGTCCTTCTCCAGCAGAGCTGGGCACCAAGGGCTGGCCTTATCTTGGTCTCTGATGGCTCTTATCTTCTTTACAACCAAATTGAGGCTCTCTGAGGACAGGGACAGAGACACCCATAAACACAGGCTACATAATTCCTGATTAATTAGATGACAGTTCACTGAGGATTATCAGGGACATCCCTGACCCCCACGATGTCCTGGTGGTCATGAATGGGGTCTTCTAGGTGCTGATCTGGAATCCCTCAGAAGATGCTACCCCTTCAGGGAAGGGCCTGGGGCCAGGCTCCAAACAGAGGCTCACAGAGAGTGGGCAGAGCCGAGTCCTGGCCTCTAGTCTTGGCTCTGCACTGGCTGTGAGACCTTGGGGAGGTCGCTTAACCTTTCTGGGAATATCAGTTTCTTCAGCTGGAGAAGAAGGCTAGGAATAGATGGTTGCTAAGGTTTCTTCTGCTCCAACAGACTGTAATTCAGTGCATACAACCCTGCCGGGCGTAGCTGGATTTGGGACAATGCTAGGAAAATGACCTTGGGCTAGGGTCATCCTGCTCCATATTCTCTGCATCCTCTGACAGGTCATCTAAGCTGGAGGGGGAGGACAGGGGCCTGGTTGTGGCAAGTCCTGTAGCCTCTGCCATGGAGTTATGGACTCTCCAGGCAATTCCTCACTTCCTTCCATGGCCCTGCCTAGGAGGCAAAGGGGCCAAAGTCCATTCCACTGAGCCTATGAGGACATAAGCCTCGGGGTAATCTCAGAAGAAAAAATAAACTTCAGTCCTAGCCGAGGCCATCGGGAAAGGCTGCAAGCTGATGGAAAATACCCAAGAGGCAGTGTGTCCATGTGGAGCTGGTGGAGGCAGCCACAGGGGCAATAAACTGTGCTTATCTGGCGTCTGCTGCTCCATTCTGCCTGAGAGCTCTGGGGCGCTAGGGCTGGGCCAGGGGCTGGGAGGGGATCCAGAGGCCTCCCTTGACTCTACCTCCCTAGGCCACTGGAAGCTTCCCCGGGACCCAAGTGGGAAATAAGGCTGCTGTCTTCACAGATGGCCCTGGAGCCCAGGGGAAGTCTGCCTCTGCAATGCAGGGTCAGAGAGCACCTCCCTATCGCCAGCTCCGCGAGCTGTGTGTTTAGTCTAAAATCCTCATGAACACTACATGACTGTAAACGTTTAATCTCCACCTTGGAAAACATAAATAATGGCAGAGGAATAGCCAGCTGCCAAAGCACCAAGGAAGGCTCAGGCTTCTGCCCTGGGACCAGCCACCAGGGAGGGGACAGCAGCACAGAAGAGAACCCCCAGCCTCCACGATTCTGCAAACAGACTCCCACCCAGTTGGGCTGTCAGGGACAGGGCCGGCTTTAGCAGAGCTGGCTGGCCTTGGCGGCCAAAGAAGGGATTTCCTTTCCTCACCCCACATCCCACTGTGCAGACTCCAGAACCCCCAAATCCTGAGATCTGCCACTTTCCTGGCCCCATGGCTAAACTGTGTTGGGAGCTGGCTGAGAAGGAGGTGGGCCATGGCCTGGTTTACCTGGCAGCTACCAGGAAAGAGGGCAATTCATCCCTGGAGGTCCAGTCTGGGTGTGAGGAAGAAACAAAAGGGGCCGTGTGAGGGGCTGGGCTGAGGGAATGCAGTGGCCACTCCCAGATGCGGCTGAGCCCCTCAGGAACGGGCTCCGCTCAGCTGCTCCTGTAAGCACTTCTGCTGGTCCCAGACCTGCTCTGGGTGGGGGAGGGAGTGGGGCAGGAGGAATGGGCCCCTGTGGTCCAGTCGGGCACCTCACAAGGCCTGGGTCGTCCCCCACAAATTGCTCATGGGGCCAGCACTGAGGGTGAGCCTCCCACCTGGCTATTTACTTCCCAGCTGCCCCCCAGGACTGGGAGACCCAAGGAAGGAATCCTGAGTGCAAGCTTTTGCAGAGGCCACTGGGGAGGGGCCACAGAGCTGGGCAGAGCCGCTGTGCACAAGTCTGAGACCAGCAGGTGTCCTTTCCATCATCAATGGCAGGACATACGGCCAGCCTGCCACAAGGGACACCCTGCTCATGCCTGTTCCACCACTAAACTGTTGGGAGCACTCCTGTTCTACCATATACACTGAGGAGTTTCTGAGGCTTTAAGTGACCCCTACGGCCTCTCTGACCTCAGGCTCTGCATCTCTAGAATGTGAATCCTTCCTAGTGCACAGCCTCGTGGTCAGGGTGGAACTGTGGGAAATGTCCAACACTATCTCCATGAACAGTAATAGTAAAAATCAACATGCGTGGCTGGCTGTGCTCTGGTGTTAACAGAAGTAGCTGGCATTTTTCAGAATTTGAGAACTGGGGTCCAAGTTGCATTGTGCATCCCCTGACACTATACAGGCTGCCGATTAGGATGACAGGTGAGCTGACCTATTGAATCTGCACTTCCAGGCCTCCCCACCCCAGCCCCTGGATAATACATGCACCCGTGTCTCCTCCACGGAGAAGTCAGAGAACAGTTCCTTTTTTCAATCTTAGAAAAGGAAGAACCCTTAGACATCATGTAGTCTAATGACCTTATTTTACAGATGAGGAAACTGAGGTTCAGATATCTTTAGTATCTGTGTGGAGGTGGAAGAACGGGTCCCTCCCCAATTCTCAGCGGGCATAATATTGTACCAGTTCCTGAGGGCGTGGCTAGGGGGGTGTCAATGAAATCGGGGCAGCTTCCTCCCCTACCTGCTCAGTGGCCAAGGGGCCTGAGCCTCAGGTGCAGAGCTTGGCCAGGCCCAGGAGAGGCTGGGTGCCAAGTAGGCAGGCCAGCCGAGGGTGTTCTCAGACAGCTATCACGCGTGTGTGTGTGTGTACGTGTTTCCACATGCCCCCTCTCCCACAATGTGGTGGGAACCCTCAGTAGTGGTGTGTGGCCACTCTGCACGTCTCAAAGAGGCAGGGAGGGAGGAGCAAGGCAGGGGGCCTGGCATGGGCCTCCTGCCTTCTGCACGTATGTCTCTTTGGCAAATGCCTACTTGCCCTTTGAAGAGTCTCTCTTGATGCAATGCAGGGCGGGAGTGGAGGGGCCAGGGAGGGTGCGACTCATATTCTGTTTGTAATCAATGGAAAGGCCTGGTCAGATCCCTGCAGCTCCACAGGGCTGGGCTGCTGGGTGGGGGGTGGGGCCTCGTTTCTCCCTTATCTTCCTGATGGCTTGCCCACTGCATCCGGCTCCCAGACTCCCTTTCTGGCCCCTGGCACTTATTGCCCACCCTGTCCTCCAAGACTCTTCCATTGTGCTGCAAAAGGATTTTGAGCCAGCTGGACAAACCCTGAGTATACTGGCCCCAGCTCTGCTCTCTTTGTGTCATGAGACCTTGACCCAAGGATATACCTCACTAGGCCTCTGGTCACAATGGGGGAATCTCTCAGGCTCTACCAGCTCCATCAGCCAGAATGTCTAACTCCTAGACACTCCCTGACTTTTATCAGCTGCACTCACACTTGATGCCAATCCCTTCCCATCCTCTGTGGACGCCTGGGAGGAGAGAAGAGAGGGACGTGGCGAGCACGCATACTCCCAGCCTTGCCAGCTTACCTTCTGCCTCTGACGAGCCGTTCCCAGCAGACAAGGCCCACTGCTGTGGACAGAAAGGTGGAGATGAAGGGGGCATCTTGGAGCTCTGGACTCTGAGACTAGGTATGATGGCAACAAGAGGGTAGGAGCCCTTTGAGATCATTCCCACCCTCTGCACACACTGTGCCCTGTCACAGAGCAGCCTCTTTCCAGGTGCATCTGAAACCACACTGGACTCTGGGTAAGGTAACATCCCTCCCTGGCCTCAGTTTCCCCATTTGGAAAAGAGTGGGAGGCTGGAAGCTTTTGGAGAGACTTTGCCTTCTGTGTCCACAAAATCTTGCAATCATGTGGGTCTCCCTTCTACCCAGCCCCCAGGCAAGCCCCGCTGGGCTCTGCACAGCCCGCCTTGGCTGGGCGCCAGAGCCCAGGGGGAGGTGATCAGCTGGTGGAAGCTGAGGGGCTGCAGCGGGTGGCGCCATGAGCTGGTGCTGCCCGTAACGTTACACCTCTGGCCAGCCCTGCAGCAGGCAGGAGGGTGGCTGGCCCTCTTGGTCCTGGGGGACTGCCCTGCCCACCCACTCCTGGGCTGGGGTTGAGAACTCCCAGGGCAATGGGGCAGCACAGTAGGAAGGGAGCTCACTGGCTTTGTCAGATTTTGCTGCCCAAGCTGGCTCCCAGCCAGACTCACCCAGCTCCTGGGAAAAGGGCCCTGCTCACTTCCCCAGGCCCTGCACTCAGGACCTCCAGCCACCCACCAGGACAGAGGGCACAGTGGGACCCCTTGTCTTACCCCCAGCCCACCCAGGAGCCCCCAGCTCAGCCCTGAGCCCCAGTGGGGTCAGAGCCCAAACTCCTCACCGCTAGCCTCTTCAGTGGGCTTCTGCTCACTGGGTGAGGCAAGGTCAGAAGTCCTGGGGGTGCCTGGCTGGTCATGGAGCCTTGACCCTGACCACAAGGCCAGGGACCCTCCCGGGATTAGTGGACAGGTACTTTCAGCAAAGCACTAGGGCTCCAGGGGCAAGGCTGGAAACTTCCCTCTCTCTCTTTCCCGGTGGCTTCCCTGCCCCTGCCAAGACAGCCCCCAGGTCCTGAGGAAAGCCCAGTTTCAGGTCTCTTCAGGTCCAGCCTGGCCCCTAGGAAGGTATGCAGACATCCTTGGAGCTGCTGCTCCCTGCAGTGGGTCTGTGATTTCAGAGCCCCCCCACCCCAGACCAGTACTGGGATGGGAAGACCAGGAAGCCAGGCTGTGTGTGGAGGTAGTTCTTACCTGAGGGGGGACAGCGGGCAGCGCCAGTCCAGCCAGGACCTGCAGGAAGCAAGTGAACAGCCTCATGGCAGGCATCGTCTCAGACGGCCCGGGACAGAGGGCTCCGAGGGAAAATCACCATGCTTGTCCTGCGGGGAAGCCCCTGGCACAGGAGGGGAAGAGCTGAGTGGGGGACTGGATATTCCCCTCACTGCTGCCCTGAGGCCCCGGCCAGTGGCTCGAGCATCTTCTGGAAGCCCTGGAAAGTCAGGAGCCCGCAGGTATAGCTGCGGCTGGGGAGCCCGATCGGCCACGGGCGGCAGGGCAGGACGGCGTGGGGCAGGCGGGTCCTCGGGAGGTGCGCCTGGAGACCCCAGGTCTTCTCGTGGTGGGGCAGTAGCCGAAGATGCAGTTTCCTTCTCAAAAGCAGCTCCCTTCTGGGACTGAAGCTTGTCTGCGACTGGGTTTCAGGGGCCGAGGCGGGGCGGGGCTGTCCTCCGGCCCCGCCCACCGCAGACGAGGTTCCAGACCCCGGCTTCCCGGGAGCCGCCAGCCGGCGGCGAGGGGCGCTCCTGGCGCAGATCGTAACGCCCCGTCGGAGCCGCGGGGGCATCCAGGTGTGGAGCCCAGCGTCTGCCACCAAGGCTCAGGACTTTGGCGGCCTCTGCAGTTGGAACCACAACCCCAGATCCCTGGGAAGCCGTAGCTTGATTTGGCCCTTCACGGCCACCTATGCCATCCCATCCTCAGGAGGAAGGGATCATTTAACCCCATTTCATAGATGAAGAAACCGAGCCTCGGAGAGCACCCCTGGCGCACGTGCAGAGCGTGCATCGGCACCCTAGAAGTGTGTGTCTGTGTTTGCCTGTGTCCCTGGGTGTCCCGGGGACTGAAGAGACAGAATCCAGGCCACTTCCAGAACTGTCCACCCTCCTTGCTAGGCACACAGACAGCAGGGCAGGCCAGCTGTGGGCCCCCCACGGGAAACACCTCAGGGCACCTGGCAGGGGGGTCCTGCACTATTTCTTCCTGGACCACCTTTCCACAGGGGGTGGAGAGTGGCCTAAAAGGCGTCTCCTGCTGGCCCTAGGTGGAAGACCCCTCAGGGGTCTGTGTGTGTCTGCGCATGAGCATGGGTGCGTGTGTGAGACTGTGAAGACACGCGTGTGCTTTGTGTGCCTACTGTACATGTGAACATGACTCTGTGTGGATGAGTCTGTGTGATTATGTGTGCATGCGTCCCCTGTGTCTCTGGGTGCATTTCACTGGGGTTGCAAGTTTGTGTGCCTGCCTGTCTGTGCACGTGTGTGTCTTTCTCTGTGTGTGGAAATCTGGACAGGCTTCTATGCGTGACTGTGCCTGTCTCTGTGCAGGTGTGTGTGCCCTCCCTTGGTCCTTGATCATTCTTTACCACTGCCACCCTCACTGCCCTCTGTTCCCAGCTCCCTGGCTGCAAGAACCTGGCAGGATTGGGAGTCACGAGTTGGCTGGGCCTGGGGCTGGTGGGTGGCTGAGGGGGAGGAGGAAGGCCTGGGAGGTGGACCCTACAGCTCACATTCCAGCCAGGCGCAGGGAGGCCAAGGCAGCCCCGGCTCTCACCCCAGTGACCTCTGTGTCCACTGCCTGCCTGCCCACCCACGAGGGGCTGCCAGAGAAGCTGCCTCCCTGCCTGGCCGGCTCTAAGTCTGGAGGTGCAAGAGCCTGCGGCCAGTCACCGGCCAGCTAAGCGGGGGCTGCAAAGAACATTCTGACGAGCTCCAACCTGTTAGGGCTCTTGGGGTAGACAGACTCCTTCCTGGGCCCAGGGTCACGGTAGAGAGTTGTGATGCCATGTGCACGAAGGTGAGTACATGTAGAAAGTGTGTTTGTAGATATCTGCATCGTACATGTTGCCCGCAATATCTGTGTATACATGCCAAGTGTTTATGTGTGTATGTTCTCGGATTTGGATTTGGGTGACACGGGTGTAAATTGTCTACAAGTGTGTGTATTTAAGAATCTCTCTCTGTGTCTAGAACTGAATGGTTTTTTGTTTTTAGAGACAGAGTCTCACGCTTGGTAGAGTGCTGTGGCGTCACAGCTCTTGGGCTTAGGCGATTCTCTTGCCTCGGCCTCCTGAGTAGCTGGGACTACAGGCACCTGCCACAACGCCCGGCTATTTTTTTGTTGCAGTTTGGCCGGGGGCCGGCGCCCTACTCACTGAGCCGTAGGCGCCACCCTATAACTGAATGTTTTGAACTCTTACCCGTAGGGGTATAACTGTTGCGCATGTGTGTGTATTTGTATCCATTCCTTCTTTCATTCAACACATATTGCTGGAGCTCTCCTATGCTCCAGGCAAAATGTAATGTGGAGGGTCCCTTGAAGTTGAATTCATGGGAGGCTGGGGACACAGTTCACTGGGAATGCCGAAGCTCTCTTTCTTCATTCCTGATTGAACTCCACACTCTGGACAATTCTGTGATTCTCACAAGGGCACCTCAGTCTTTTGCCACTAATCTGGGGATCTTACCCTTCTAAACCCTGCTTCTTGGGGTGTGAAGTTAATTAGCTAGGGCAGGCAAGGTGGCAGAGTCTAAGAGGACTCCAACGTTTCCACAGATTGGTCACATGCAGCCCAGGGAGCTCTGTTCCCCTGCATTGTGGCTCCACTTCTGCCTTTTGCCCTCAGGGCCCTGGCTTCTTCATCTGTAAAACAGGAAGAACAACAATACTTGCCTTGTAGTACTGGAGTACTTCCTTGGGTGCGAGAAATGGTAGCTGTTGGATATGATTTCTAACTCAATTTTTATTCATATTGGAGAAATAAAAATAGTACTGCTACAAAGCTTGACAGAATGGACATGAGACATATAGAAAATTAAAATTACACAGGAACAAGAGGATGGAGAGGTTCGTGCACAGGTGCACACAAGCACTAATTCTTACCATCACAATGCAGGCAATCAGTCCTCCACTGCCACTGGGGTAGTGACCTTGGAGTAGCTCCAGGTGCTGAGGGGATAACAGAGTCAGTGCCCACAATTCAACACAACTGTTCATCACCACAACTATGGTTGTCTCAGGGAGAGAACTAATATTATATGCCCAGTAACCTGCCTGGTGCTTTAAATACCTTGGCTCATTGAATTCTGACCATAACCCTATGACGGAGGCTTTCATCATTCCCATTTTTGTAGATGGGAAAATAGAGGATCAGAGGGTTTAAGTAACCTGCCAATAGTGATTTAGCTACTAAGAAAGGAGCAGTGAGGAGGATAAAGCCTAGATCTTTCTCCATAGTTCTTTCCAGTAAGCATGAGTTCTATCTTCCAACTGGATTGCAAGTACCTTGAAGGGAGGACCAATGTCTCAAGCCTTTTCTGGATCTTCCACTTGATGGAGCAGAGCGGATGCTTGGCAAACTCTGGACAGTTGACGTACAAGAGGGAGAGGCCCTGCTCCTAAGAGCTGACCTGTTCACAGGGAGTCAGAAAAGTGCAGATACCCTCAAAGGGCAGGGTTGCAAAAATGCTGTGTGGGCCATGACAATGCATGGGACCCCAAGCATCCCTGGATCTCAGGCTGCAGGCCAGGCTGCCAGGCCACCCTCGGCTCCCAAGGCTGCCCAGGGCGTTCCACAGCTGCTATTCCTCACAGTCTTAGCCTGAAACACCTGCCCATCCCAACTTCTTGGCTTTCAGTTTCCTCATTCACTTTCGCACTTGGGTCTAGTCTGTTCATTGTTTTGACTGTCTGAACGTTCCCTGTCTTTTCTTTCTCTCTTAATAGCAATTCAGCATCTGGCTCTAGGGAGGTATCTCAAGTGGCCCGTGGTAAACACTCTCTCCTTCTGATCCTGTTCCTCAGCCCTGGGCTTGGATATAGCAAGAGATGGCTGAGAAATGAAATATCCCAAGGGCTAAACCAGTGATTTTCAACATGGCACACTGGTGTGCTGTGAAATTTTGTAAATATCATTAATTAAATTATTTTCGAAAGAAGTTCAAAGCACAGTAAGTATATTCTTTCTTTACTCTTTTTTTTTTTTTTTTTTTTTGAGACAGAGCCTCAAGCTGTCACCCTCGATAGAATGCCGTGGCATCACAGCTTACAGCAACCTCCAATTCCTAGGCTCAAGCGAGTTTCTTGCCTCCGCATCCCAAGTAGCTGGGACTACAGGCGCAGCCGTTGTTGTTTGGCGGGCCTGGGCTGGATTCGAACCCGCCAGCTCAGGTGTACGTGGCTGGTGCCTTAGCCTGTTGAGCCAAAGGTGCCAAACCATAAGGTTTCTTTATAGAGCAATTGATAGAGCTCAGTATCTATGTAAGGATAAACAAATCAATTAATGTAACATAAGAGAAAGGTCAGAAGCAGGCATATGATGGGCTTTCTACAGACACAACATTACTCACTGGAGAATAATACTCCTTTTGAGGAAAGGTTACTAAAATATTTTAAAAGGTGCATGGGAAGAATGAAAAAGATTTTCAACCACTATCACACATGAAATATAAAATGTATTTATATTGTAGCCTGCACTCAAAAGCATGAGTTAATATATAAAGTTTCTCAGAGAATTATATTAAAATATCTTAATGAGCTTGATATGGACAAAGAATTGTTTTGTTTTGGTTTGTATTTTTCTAAGATAGAGAGTCCCAGGGCTCTAGTGCAGTGTCCTGATCATACCTTGCTACAGTCTAGAACTCCTGGGCTCAAGAGATCATTCAGGCTAAGCCCCCAGAGTAGGTGGACTACAGGGGCATGTCCCAAAGACTGGCTAGTTTGTTTGTTTGTTTGTTTGTTTGTTTGTTTTCTGTAGAGAGAGGGTCTAACTCTATTTCCCAAGGCAGTTTTAAAATTCTTGCCTCAAGAAATCTCCCCTTATCAGAGACCCAAAAGTGGTGAAATTACAGGTGTAAGCCACTGCCTCTGGCCTTTGCAAAGTTTTCATACATATCACACATACACAAAAATAGTAGTTATATACAATAAAAACTGCCCATCCAAAACAGCAATCAGAAGTTGAATTGATTGAAGAATGTTATGTAATATGTAAACCTGAAAAATAAATAACATCCAAGATAGAAAATGAAGTTCCACAACAAAATAATAGATACTACATACAAAAATAAAACAAACAGTGAAATGATTAAAACATGGACAACAGACTTGTACAAACATTACAAAAGGAAATAATACATTGATTGAATATCTCACGAAAAGTGTCCTTAAAATAAATCATGGTAAAATCTATGCTTAAACCAAAATTCACATCTCCTCACATTCACAAAAGGGCTAACATTCTAAAATTTACAATTCTGACAAAAATATATGTGTTGGCAAAGATGTGGTGCAACTGGAAATCTAAAATTGTTTTGTGACACTGTAACAATGCACATTGAAAAATTCTATTTCAGTCCCCTTAAAAAACAATCAGTGTTGACTAATTAATGAGAGCACCCCCAGTCATTTTTCCACATGAATTTCAAATTTAGGTACACAAAAGACTTCCATAACTTATTGCAAAGCACTTTTGTTCATAATAGACATAGAACTGGAAGCAACCCAAATGTCTGTAATAGCATCAGGATAAATAAGTGTAGGTATATTCTATGATTAGAACAATTAATCTAATTGGTTAATATAAGTGTAGGTATATTCTATGATTAGAACAATTAGGTAATTGATTAATATAATTAATTTATTATGGGTAATTAATAAGTGACATTATTTATATACTCAATGGCATGCAAAAATCTCAAAATTTCTTGAGTTTAAAAAGTCACATGCTAAAAATGTACATTCAGTATAATTTAATTTTATGGAATTCAAAATCAAGCAAACATTATCATGATAGAAATCCAGAGAGTTGAATTTGGAGTTGAAGAGAAAGAATTGACTGGAAATATGAACAAAGAAATTTTCTGAAATGATAGAACTGTTTTACATCTTGATTAGACAGTGGATTGGATAGAGAGGTATGTTCCTTAAAGGCCATTAACTGCATACTCAAATCTATTTCAAACATTTATCAATAAATGAAATATAAAAATTATTGATATTATAATTCTAGATAGCATTAAAATGGAATATTAACAGAAAGAATTTGAAATGTGAAAACTTCTAAAATATTTATCTCATTTCTCCCCAAATTGGAGATAATGTATTAATTTAAGTACTATTTATATGTGGTAATAACTTTTGGGAATAATTATTGAGGTTTATAGGAGTTAATAAATGTTTCCTTTTCAGTTTACCTATCATGTGATGGATCCAGTTACATGATAAATCTATGTGAGGTCTGAAAATTAAGCTCACTTTTGAAATACTTCCTTTGGAAGCTATGTACCAATGCCAAAGCAATTTTGCGGCTCTTTCTGGAATGATCATAAGAGCTGCTGTCCTACAAGGTCTGACAAGTTCTTCAATCTGCCACCATGTGGCAGCACTGTATGGACAACTCTGTAAGGTTTCAGAACCCTGGTATATCAGGGTCTCCTAGCTGTCCCCATGTTAACATGTGGCAGTGTCTTGCTGAGTGGTGTTCCAATGGTCATTCCAGAAAAAGAGTTCCAAAATAGCTTTGAAGGATGGACTAGGTACAGGTGTTGGGGCATAGCTTCCCAAGGGGAGTACTTTGAAGGTGATCATGGTGATTTTCAGCAATAAGGTATGTAGCCCTTTGTCTAGAAGGAGATTGTGAACTTAATTGCCAGACCTCTTATGTTCAGAAGCTCTATAAAATATCTACCATTTAAAATTGATTACATGAATGGTCTCTTTTAATTTGTATTTTAATAATATATCTAATGTTATAGTCTGTTTTTTTTTATTTATTTGTTCAACAAAAACTTACTGAACACCTATTGTAAGAAAGGAATTGCTGTAATTGTTTAAGACAAAACAGAGACAAAATAAAGTCCATAATCTCACAAAACTCATTTTTTTTTTAAATAGGAAAGACTACAAATGAACAAAATAAGAAAACGCAGATGTTCTGTAATGTCAGATACTGACAAGTGATGTGATGAAAAACAAGGTATGGTCAGGGACTCACAACAGGGGCATAACCTCTCAGAATAACTGGTCAGTCGTGACCCACCACCTCCAAGGAAGAGTGAAGAAAAATGGGCCATCAAGGAAGAGTGAAGAAAAATGGGCCATCAACCATTTAGCTATATGATATATCACAGTTACCAAAACTTGTAGCCAACAGAAATATAGATTTAAAATTTTTTTTTGCCAAAAAGATATTTCAAAATAAATTAAACTTGAATGACATCAGTTTGGTCCATTTTACTGCACGTGCCCCAAATCCCTGTTTTCAAAAGATTGAGTGAAATCATACCATTTACTTTGCCAATAGTCACACATAGGCACTGAGTTTGTTACATTGAGATATTCAAATAACTACTATTTTAATAAATGATGCTGTGTTTAACATTAAATAAAACATAAGAAGTGAAAGAAATACTAAAGAAATTCTGATTTCAAAGGAAATACTTTTGAAGGTTTCTTTTTCCTGCCTGCATAATTAAGTTACCCTGTTTTACATGCCCTATATTGTCAGCTGAACATTCTTTCTGTCATTCATTTCTCTGCAGCTATTTTTATTGGTCCCTAATAATAGAAAGCCATTTCCATTCCAGAAGATGGCCTTGCCCCATATCTAAATAATTGGTGCCACGCAGCCAACTGAGACAGATTTTGACAGTTGTAATCTGGAAGCTCCATGATGGTAAAGGATTGATAGTGGCTGGTAAATGAGGGTTGCAATCCACCTTGAAAACACTATTGAAGGTGATACTTGTTATTTGAAGGAAGTTTTAGAATCTGAGTTCTGTCTAGAAATGATTTCTGGAACCATAGTTGGGCATTGTGTCCTTACTGCTTCTGCACTGTGTGGTTCGTTCTCTTATGCCTTATGTTGTGTTAGTGAGAAAAAGTCTTTAGGGCTTTTGAACAGTGTCTGTGTCTTAGCTGTCCTTTCTCACTTCTGGCTGTCACTATATTTCATTTAAATAATGGGCCTTAACATGGTGCTGATTTCATTGTAAGTTGGATGAAAGTCTTTGGTTTAAAATAATTTCATGAATCAATGCCTATTCAAACTGTATTTTTATGTCCCATAACTTTAACATTACCTTTCATATCTATAACCATTTTAATGTAATCCTTCCTATTATTTCACTTCCCTTTCATTTAATATGAAAAAGAATGTTCATAATTACTTACCATAGCAACCAACATGGAAGTAAAATCAAATGCCAGACTGGCACAGAGTTCACAGTTGTTAAAAATCATGCCAAACAGTTTGCAACATGCAATAACGTGTGGTTATTTTAAGGCGTTTGCATCCTGATGAGAACAGTGAATGTATTAGGAGAGAAATTTGGTTTTAATCAGCACATACGAATATCATTATCAATGAAAACAATAACAACAAAAACTCTCTGGAGTGCCTCTGTACAGGACCCAATGCCACCCTTCCCGAGATGTTGATTCCACATAAATTGGGAATATTGATTGTGTAAGGATATAAGATGCTCCTGGTGCTTACATGCTACACATGTAAACAAGCCCAACTGCATGGTACACTGCAGTCTACAAAAGAGGAAAATATTTAATCTGCATCCGTAAGTCGCTTCTGAAAATCAGTACAGGGGAAGGATACCTTACCTGAAACACTCGGAATAAGAAGTGCTTCTCATGGTGGATTGTTTTTGGATTTTTGAAAATTTGCAAATACATAATGAGATATATTGGGGTTAGGATTTAGAACTAAACATGAAATTCATTTATGTTTCATACACAGCTTGTGCACACAGTCTGGTGGTAATTTTATTCAATGTCTTTCATAATGTTTTGAATGAAGCAAAGTTTGAATATATTGAAGCTTCAGGAAGCAAAAGGATCACTATCTCAGCCAGGCACGTGGACAATCTGTGGTTCTTTGACATTTCCATCATTCCTGACTCTGAATTTATATGCTACCAATAAGCAATAATTTTGTATATTTTTCCATACATGAATACTTAAGTGACAAAGTATCGAGTTCAAGGAAACTGAGCAGCACAGCACGATCCTCAGAACACCTGTGTGTGAGCTCCTGAACAACAGCAGCAACAAAGGAGCTTTGATTAACAGGTTACTAGACACTGTACTTCCAAGTTTCTTTTAGGTGACAAGAAACCTCAGAAGCAGTGGCGGAGCCTGGAGGTGGGTCGTATAGGGATGAGGCAGCATTCTGCTGGGTTTCTTTTGTAAATGTCTCCCCCACAGCCATCTGCCTCATTAACAACGGATTTGTAGTCTCTCTATGATTTTGTAAATAGGCATGATTTCTCGTTATGCTATGAATGAACACTGCTCTTGGCCTTCAATAAGCCCATCAAGTATTTTCACTGTATTGTCTTGTGTGCACCTTTTTTGCAATGCTAACAATGTCATCTTGATCCTCACTATTATTTGGCCACTTTGATTCAGAACCATTTTGTCTTTTTCACCGTCAAAACCTTCTTCAATATCCACTTCTTCCAGCTCACTGACATATTGTGAAGGTTTATATTTTTGCATATATAACAAGGCCAAACATTATTTTTTCTTACTTGACATGCAGAATCTTCAAAGGCACCACCTGGCTCATCATTGTCATTGAACATAGTCACAGGCCAGAGGCTGTGCCAGTCATGCACAAGAGTCTTTGGTCACTGTGTTCCAAGCCCTGGCAAAGCATATACAGACAGAATCCATTATGCTGAACTCTTTTTGAAAATCTTCCACATCCATGCTTCCATGCTTTATTTTGCTACAACATGCTGTTCAAAAAAAAATGTTTTATATGTACTCTTCATTGATCTAAGGATACCCTGGTTCCATGGCTGAATTAAAGAAGTAATATTTTGAGGAAAGTACATGGCATAAAATTATTTTTTGACAAGAATTTCAGCTGGAAGATGAATACAACAGTTGTCAAGGAATAACAAAATCTTGCAGTTAATATCCAGTCTAGCTTTCCTGCTGTGGGCACAAGCTGCTGATGTAGAATGTCTGTTAAGTCAATCAGAAAATATGTCCCTTGTGATCTATGCCTTTTTGTTAGCATAATAATAAACTTGTAAGACATTTTCTCCTTGAAAACAGTGGGGAAACAAGCTTTTGCTTATCACAACAAGTTTACACTTGTGGGTGCTTGCTACACAATACCGTTTTCTACCCTTGACACCCTCCGTTCCTCTGATGCTGTCTCGTCACCCTTTGCCAGTGTATCTATGGGGCAGTAACAATAAAGCAGTGATGTTTCAGCAGCATCACGGGATTTGTTCTGGTGTCAGATTTCCATCAAAAATTATTTTGGCAGACTTTCCAGACTTTCCACTGCTTCATGATCAACAGATGATCTATCAACACAAATCTTTAAGAAATCTAAGTGTTTAATTTTTGCATCGGCTTCTGTAGTATTTAGATTCTTTAAATTTTTAGTCCATCATGGTAGATTTTCGCTTGTTTCTTGATCAGCATGCCATCAAGTGGCTTATAGTCACCGCAACACTGACAAATTAACTCTTTTAATACGCGATTGAGACCTTCATTATTAGCTTTATGGAATGTTCTCCTATTTTTCACTGACTTCTGTTTATCACTTCCGGCATGTAATTCCAATAGTGTATCCTTCAGATCATTCATGGTAATCATCCCAGCACCACCATTATCATAAGATGTGTCTAACTTACACCTCTATCCAGTTTCTCCAACAACTTGACGTTCGTTCTATTCGATAAATAAATATAATTTTTTTCTTTTTCATATTACTGTTACCCACAGGGATATCTTTAGTCCTTTCTGAAATGTTTAACAATATCTTTGTAGCACAGAGAAGAGAATAACCAAAAATAAATCCACAACGACTGCTGTATGTAAGTGTTGGCTCCAATATACTCTCCCTTTCCCATGATGTGGATAACTGGGTAAAACAGCTGAAATTCTACCCAGTATGATAATTTCTTATCAACCACTATTTTTCAAGACCATCTTTTAGCAGGACTGTGTTGTAGTTATGAACTTTTCTTGCTTCTTCCCTGTAAGTGTACCTATCTATGAACCAAAGTGACAGTTGCCTTCCCTATCAAGTGGCCATTAGGGGCTTCTACCCATAGGTGTCAGAGCAACAGTACGGATGGCATGAGGGTCCCGGTTACCTGTGCATGCTGCTTCTTTGTGCCCTCTGGCCCTGATCAGGCTTGAGTCCTGATTATATTTCTAACTTTTTTTTTTTTTTTTGGCTTGAACATCAAACATTTATTTTTCATAGTTCTGGAGGCTGGGAAGTCCAAGATCATGAAACAGTGTCTAAGCGGGTCCCTCTTCCTGGTTTGCAGACCGCCGTCTTCTTATTGTACCCTTACATAGCAGAGGTAGGGGAAGGCAAGCTCTAGTGTCTCTTCTTTTATTTTATTTTATTTTTTTTATTTTTACATATACATGTGTTAATTAGGTTTCCACTTTTTGCCTTCACAGAATTTAAAAGGCTTAAAATTTAATAACAATAACAATGTTTAAGATACGGACTAGAAACAAAAACCACGTAAAGAATGAATGAAGATAAATACATTCAGAAAAGAAAACAGATGATCACTGCATCAAAATATTAAGCAATGTTAGTAATAATAATGCCAAGCAAGTAACGTTCACATTGTCAAATAAGACATTATAGAGTGCTTTGTAGGATGCTGTAGGATGCTCGAGGATTAGTAGGATGCTGGAGGCTTTTTAATTAAAATTAACATAATTAGTTACTAGGATGATCTGCATTTAGAATGGAACTGTGGAATATATATTGTGATTATCCCACTGGAGCTTGCCATAATTTTTCTCTTGGTGTCTTTTCCCAAAGTTAAAAACATTTCAAGAATAGGATTTGCTGGATCATATCACCACTTCCCCATAATTTTGTGGGTTTTTTTTTTTTTTTTTTAGATTCACTTTGTCACTCTCAGTAGAGTGCCATGGTGTCACTCCTTACAGCTACCTCAAACTCTTGGGCTTCCGTGATTCTCCTTCCTTAGCATCCTAAGTAGCTGGAACTACGGGCACCCAACACAAGGCCTGGCTATTTTTTTAGAGATGGGGTCTTGCTCTTGTTCAGCCTTGAACTCCTGAGCTCAAGTAATTTACTTGCCTCAGCCCCCAGAGTGCTGAGTTTACAGGTGTGAGCCACCACACCATAATTTTTTCATTCAAGAAGTACTATATAAATGAGATAATATGGTGTGTGACCTTTTGAGACTGGCCTTTCTTCAGTCAGCATTATGTCCTTGAGTTCTATACAAGTCATTGTGTGCATTAATACTTCATTTCCTTACATTACAGAGTCACATTCCACAGGATGGATGTAGCACAATTTGTTAACAATCACCTATTTAAGGACATGTTCTGTTTGGGGTTATTATGAGTACAACTGCTACAAACAAGTACACAGGATTTTGTATGAACATAGTTTTTATTTCTCTGGGATAAATGCCCTAGGAAAAAATTGCTAGGTTATATAGTATATGTATGTTTCTTCTTTTAGGGAACTAGTCTCAGAATGGCTATGCCATTCCTACAAAGAAGGTATGAGAGGTCGAGTTTCTCCATGTCCTCCTCAGCCTTTGGTGTTACCACATTTCTTCCTCTACCTCTTTTGCCCTCACTCTCACCCTTTCTTTATTCCTTTCCTTGGCTGTCCCAATGGGTGTACGGTGATTTCTCATTGTGGTCTTAATTTGTAGTTCCATAATGGCTAGCAATGCTAAATACTTTGATTTGCTTGTTGGGTTGAGTATTTCTTAGCAAAGTATCTCAAGAATGGAAGAAAAAGTATCCATTGCACTCAGCCCTACTATGAAACGAATTTATAGCTTTCATATGAAGGCTATAACTCAATTATAGCACAAGAATATGGGGAAAGGGGTAAGGGAAGGAAGGAGAGAGGGGAGGATAGTTGGAGGAAGGGTAATTGGTGGGGCCACACCTATGGTGCATCTTAGAAGGGTACAGGTGAAACTTACTAAATGTAGAATATAAATGTCTAAACACAATAACTAAGAAAATGCGGTGAAAGCTATGTTATACAGTTTGATGAAAATATTTCAGAAAATATTTTGTATATGAAACCAGCACATTGTACCTCATTCTTGCCTTAATGTACACAGCTATGATTTAATTAAAAAAAAAGAAAAAGAAATAAATAAAAAATGTTAAATAGACCCTGTTGGTAGATAATATTGTTAAATTTTATTTTCTTGCTGATTGTTAGTCTAGTTTTCCTGTCAGTTGTTAAGGTGGTATGGAAGTGTCCAACCATAACGGTAAGTTGGTCCATTTCCCATTTCAACTCTATCAGTCTTTGCTTCACATTGATTGGTACAGACACATTTAGGATGCCATGCATTGGTGGTGGGTTGCCATATCATTCTGTAATATTTCTCTCTGTTCCTAATGATTTTATTTGCTCTAGAACTACTTTGTCTGATATTAATGTGATTACAGCTGCTTAAATTAATATACCACAGAGGAGTGTGTAAATGCATTCTATGATATTCACACTGTGAATCACATTGATCACAAAAGATCACATTTCTGATGAGGAGAATGGGTAGAAATAGTTATAATTTGGTGACCATAATTTAAGTAATAAGCTGACATGTAGGAAGAGTAAAAACAAAATTTGGGGAATCACACAGGAAGGAGGAAATGGAGCTAGGGTATGATTAAAAATGTCTAGCTATCTTGGATGGCACATTTTTCTATGTAGGACAGAATGTGTAATTGAAATGTATTGGACATAAAGTCATTCTATGGACTGCAAAAAAAAAAAAAGTGGGAAGAGATAAGGATAGAAAATAAAGACCTTTTATATTAGCCCAAGGTATTTGTTTTAAATACCAGTGGTTCCAACATGGATGACAGTAAGAATTTTTTGATGAATTTTGTAAAATAAGAATTTTGGGGGGCCGATGCCTCTAAAGCACAGATTTTCTCAAAGGTAAGTGGTATTGCTATCAACCAATTACAGGATTTCAGCAATAACAGTTTGTATTGGATGAATTTGGATGTGTTCAGAGTATGAAGGGTAACTAGGGGTACTGTGTTATATAGTTTGTGAAAATTACAGTGTTATAATGTAATTGGGAAGAGTATTGCATTTAACCAGAACTTTACAGTGAACAAGAACATTGTGGTAAGCAGAGTGAGGGTCCCTCAGTGATATCCATGACCTCATTTCCAGAAGCTATGGATATGTTATCTTCATGTGAAAAAAAGAGACTTTGCACATATGTTTAAATTAAGAATCTTGATATGACAGATATTCAGTGATTATCCAAATGGGCCCAATATAATCACAAAGGTCCTTTTTCTTTTAGAGACAGTGTCTCACTCATTCTATGGCCACAGGCTAGAGTGCCGTGGCATCAGCAGCCTCACTAAAACTTTTTGGCTCATATGATCCTCCTGCCTCAGCCTACCCAGTATCTGAGACTCAAGGTGCCTGCTCTAATGCCCACCTAATTCTGTATATTTTTGGTAGAGACAATAGCTAGCTCTTGCTAAGGCTTGTCTTAAACTCCTGAATTCAAGTGATCCCCCACCTCAGCTTCCCGGAGAGCTATGATTATAGGTGTGAGTTACTGCGCCTGGTCACCACAGGGTCCTTAAATGTGGCAGCAACCAAACATTGTCAGATGAGTGATGTGATGTGAGGAGGGTTCAACTATCCTCTTGTAGCTTTGAAGATATTTGAGACATCTGACCTCCAAAAAAAGATAATTTATTTGTGTCGTTTTATGTCACTGAGTTTGGGATAACTTCCTGCAATCGCAAAAGAAAATAAACACAAGTGTAGACCTATCCATCAGACTAATCTATTTGAATATTTTAGCAGTTAACTAACCACGTGACTTGGTTTTTAGAAGTACCATTTCTAGTGCCTCCCCCATACTTTCTTAGTAAGCATTTTGTTAAATTTTGAGCACAGTTATAGGTCCACATAATCTTTCAATAGAAATGATCTATTTGTTATTACTGGATTTGTTGTTTTGATAATAGGAATTATCAAAACCGTAGGTTATGCTATTTAGTCTCATTTCTGTAGTATGGCATATAATCTTACCACAGTTTAAGACATAAAAAGGGCAAACTAAATGCACTTGTAAGTCATTCATTCACTATCTGCAGGAAATGAACAATTAAAGCACTATAATGCTACATAAATATTTACACACCCCAAGTGATCAGTGTCCTACACTGGGCAATGTTAACTGGGGAAATGCTTTGTTTATTCACCAAACATTAAAGAGCACTTACTGTGTAAATGCCTGGGATTTTTAAGTGCCAGTGAATTAGAGAGACAAAATTATTGCCCTCCTGGAGTTCATATTTTGGGCAAAGATACAAGCAATAAACAACTAAACATAACATGAGGCAATAGTAAGTGCTATGAAGAAAAATGCATCAGTGGATGAAGGAAAAATTATAAGGCTAAATGTTAGAAATACTAGAAATATTAGAAATACTGGTAAAGATGAGACACTAACACAGTAACTGGAATTGACCTCTAAAAGATAATTTACCATAGGTCCAGATTAGACAAAATATTTGTGCTACCTAATCTACATTAAAATAGACAACCAACCTCTCAATGTTCCAATTTCTAGTAGCGTCCCAATGACTTCAGCATTTATGTACAGCCTGAGGTGATTGAGTTGAAAATCATTACGAAGACCTAAGCTGCATTTATTAAATGTTTTGTTATGAAGAACACTATAAATGTATAAGCAGATTGCTTTTATTGAAAAGCAGGAAGTTCAAAATTAATATACAGATTTATATTTGGGGAGAAAAGAGAAATAAGAATATAATGTATACTGCATCTACCAAACTCCATCTGAGATTCTTATACTTTTATGACTAAAATTCATTATATACCTATTAAAGCTTACATCACCGGGTGAAGTTTACTTTTAATTTGTTTAGCATGATCATTTATTGGTCCTTCATGTCTACCCTAATTTCCAGCTTCAGCTAACTATAATGGAGTCTTCAAGTATGCCTGTCTTTCTAACTCATATTTTTATATTTTTGGTGCTTTTCCTGCTGGGGTCCTGCCTTGGCAGCAGGGTCCTTCAAGACCTGTAGGAATGGTGGAGATCAATTGGGAAAGAAACGAAAGTACCAACAGCAAGAGATAAAGAGACAGGACACACAGAATAAAATTTTTAAAGAGTGGGGATAGGGGATCACTTATAGCTTGTGGTGCTTCTGCAAGTGGCCCTGAGTGCTTGTTCCACCCATCTTTTATTGACATCTATTTGCTTATTTAGCTAAGGGGGTAGGCTGAGGAAGGGAACAAAAATGTCAACAGTTGCTCTGAGTAAGCATATGAGTTATTATTCTATCTATAATCATTAACTTTAAGAGTCTGGGCAGCCTTGAGAAATCCAAAACCCGAGCCTTGTGTGTGGGCTGCCTCCTGTCTGTGGTCACACACAGATCCGTTGGGGGAGGTTAGACCCCTCTTGTTCCTCTGTGGAGCAGGCGCAGTGGCATCTGGTCTCCTCTGAAGAATCGGTAGAAAAGAGGAATTTTCCCCTTATCTCCACCCAGAGGCATTTCCCTCTATGGTTAGGATATAAGCCCTCCTTCCCATATCTCAGGACTTGAGTAGTTCCCTTGGTCTCTGCTCAAGTCATAATACAGATCCCCACAAGGGGTATTTGTTTTGACTGTTGATTGTGCAGGTCAATCTGGTTAATATTCCTTCCCAGGCCTTGCACATAGCTTCCACTATGGCCATTGTTCTCCAGAGTGCTTATGGACTCAGCAGGGGTATTTGCAAACTGTATGCTTACAGGCCAGGCTTCTAGTAAAAGCAGAAACTGCTTAGACAAGTAATTTAACTGCTAGTTTACAAGTAATCTAGCTGAGCTGTTTTTATTCCACATTGATCAGCTTATTTCTTTGTTTTACTTGTTTTTCTGGGGGTGTTTTTCCTTGCCACAAATAGGGTCTTCTATCCCCATTTTCCCTGCCTTTATTGATGACTAAGCTTCATAGAATTATTTTTCCTGTAACTTAAATATGTGTGAAATATTTCCTCTTTGAGAAACTGTAGTAGACAGAGCTTAAAGAGTATAGTGTTGACCTCTGTCCCTCTGCACTTCAATAAAAATAGTAAAAACAATCAAAAAGATTGTCAAATCAACTTTTTTTTTTCAAATTCTAACAAGTAACTAAAGACTTGCAATAATCTGAGGAATGTGTATTTGAGGAAAACTGCTAAGGCCTTGTTAGAACATGGGGCTTAGTGGCTATTGACTTTTCTTACTCTTTTATTCTTCTTACAACCCTTTCCACAGCTCCAAGGTAGTTTTGAAAGTCAGAAACCATGAGGAATTTGGGGTTCTCTGAAAGGCTCATTATAGAACATAGCCATTCTTTTCTCCTCTGCTCTGGGAAAGGCCCCATTTTCAG
Organism: Perodicticus potto; assembly: GCA_963574655.1. Lineage (NCBI taxonomy): Eukaryota > Metazoa > Chordata > Mammalia > Primates > Lorisidae > Perodicticus > Perodicticus potto. The sequence continues at coordinate 37,376 of CAUYRH010060166.1, read as the reverse complement.
GATAGCATCATTATTTGGAACACCAAATTTTGTTTTCCAGATTGTTTTAAAAAATTAAGGGTAACTGTTTAACATTGCAGCTGCCTGAAGCTGCAATGCATTTGGAGCACATAAGTGCCTTGACAAAAACTTAAAATGAATGTTTGGGTAATGAGGTGCTGAAAGAGAAGTTTGAATTCTTCTTAAATATTCATGAGGATCTAGAAAGCTGCACATACATGCATCTTGTGGTCATACCCAGAACAGACATGAGAATTACTTACCTCAATTACTTACCTCTGCTGACCTTGAAGCAGAACTGTGTCTTGAGAATTGAAGGTCTACCTCAAGGTACACATGGAGTTTCGCTTATTGGTATGAAGTATTTCAAGAAATGAATGACTAATTATTAGCTGATTTCAATCACCACTCATTACAATAACTAGACTTTACAGAAATAGTCCAGTAAAATAACTAAATAATCTGAAATCCACAATAAGAATAAAGAATAAAAAGAAATCAATAAAATCTGGCCAAAAATCAATGTCCACAAATCAGTAGCCTTTGTATGCTCCAAATACAGCCAAGTGTAGAAGCTAATCAAAGACACACTTCCCTTCACAGTAGCTTCAAATAAAATGAAATATCTAGGAATATATCTAACAAAAGAAGTGAAGGAGCTGTACAAAGAGAATATGAAACCCTGAGAAAGGAAGTAGCTAAAGACATTGAAAAATGGAAGAAATACCATGCTCTTGGCTAGGAAGAATTACATTATTAAACGTCTGTATTACCCCAAGCAAGCTACAGATTCAATGGAATCCCCATTAAAATACCAACAGCACACTTTGAAGAACTACAAGAAATAGTTCTTCATTTTGTATGGAACCAGAAAAAACAAAACAAAACAAAACATATCACCAATGCCATTCTTAATAATTCAAAACAAAACAACCCAGAGGCATCACTCAACCAAATTTTAGGTTATATAACAAGTCTATATGAATCACAATAGCATAGTATTTCTACAAAAAGAGAGACATAGGCATATAGAGTAGAATAGAATACCAAGTGACGAAACCAGTCTCTATAGCCATCTGATCTTCTATAACCGAACAAAAGTATACACTGGAGAAAAGAATCTCTAGTCAATAAATGCTTATGGGAGAACTGGATAACCATATGTAAAGACTGAAACTGGACCCACTCCTTTCACTACAAATAAAAATTAACTCAAGTTGGGTGAACGATTAAAATCTAAGACATGAAATGATAAAAATCCTAGAAGGAAGAGTGGGAACAACTCTTGAGCATGTAGGTCTGGGGAAAGACTTTATGAAGTGGATTTTCATGGCAATTTCAACAACATCAAAAATAAATCAATGGGACTTAATTAAGTTGAAATGCTTCTGCACAGCTAAGGACACAAGTAAAGCAAGTAGACAACCTTCAGAATGGGAAAAGATATTTGCATATTTTGAATTGGACAAAGGCTTGATAATTAGGATCTACCAAAAACTCAAACTATTAAACAACAAAAAAGAGCCAACAATTCCATTGATCACTGGGCAAGAGACATGAATGGAGCCTTCTCGGAGAAAGACAGACGAATGACTAATAAATATTTGAAAAAATGCTTATTGTCCTTAAACATCTGAGAAATGCAAGTCAAAACTACCCGGAGATCTCACCTAACCCTGGTGAGAATGGCCCACATCACAAAGTCCCAAAGTTGCAGATGGGATGTGGACAGAGTAGAACAATTTCACGCTGCCAGTAGGACTGTTAACTAACACAGCCTCTTCGGAAAGAAGTATGGGGAGCCCTCAAAGAACTCAAATTAGACCTCCCATTCGATCCTGCAATCCATTACTAGGCATCTACCCAGAAGGAAAAAAAAATCATTTTATCAGAAGAAAATTTTCACTAGATTGTTTATCTTATCTCAATTTACAATCACCAAAATGTGGAAACAACCAAAATGCCCATCAACCCAGGAATGGATTAACAAACAGTGGTATATTTATACCATGGAATACTATTCAGCCATAAAAAGATGGAAACTTCACATATTTGTGTTAACCTGGATGGAATTGAAACATGTTATTCTTAGTAAAACATCACTAGAATGGAAAAGCAAACATCCAATGAAATAGCATGAATAAAGAGATATAAAATTATATTTAGTAGATTTATTCCACAGCAGATTTAAGTGTAAGAAAAAAGCAATCAGCAACCTTGAACATAAGTCAATTGATATCCAGTTTGAAAAACGATGAAAAAGGTATTAAAACAATTTACAAACTTTAGAAACCCATGGGAAATTATATATGTCAACATATACCTAAAAGGAGTTTCAGAAAAATAAAAGAGAGAGAAAGACAAAAATATCTGCAGTAATAACAGTTGAACTTTCTCAATTTGTTGAAAATGTTAATCTACACTTAAAAACCTCAAAAAAGGTAGAGGTAAGTAGAAGAAATCTCCAGTTATACATACTGTGTTGGACATGTCAAAAGCCAAAACAAAGAAAAAATGAAGAGTAACAAGAGAAAAATAAATTATTGCATATAAACTATCTTCACCAATATTAACTGCTGATTTCTTACCTGAAACTATGGGGACCTGAAGGCAGTGACATGGCACATTCATGAAGTGAAAACATTAAAAAGTAATTGAATGTCCAGAAGAATAACAACTACTGGTAAATTTAAATGTGTAGGTCATTATAAAATAGGAATATCATTTGTGCAATTGTTCTTTTATGATTCAAAAGATAACATATAAATTAATAATTAGAAAACAATGCTAATGTGTTTATTATGTACAGAGACATAATTAATATGCATGTGGCATAATGAGATGGATGGATGCAGTGGAACATATTTTCTGTATACTTTCAAAATCAATTTAGTGTAAATCTAAATAATAGTTTTACTTTAAAATGCAAATTACAGTCCTAAGGCCAGCAACTGAGAAAACAAATTTAATCAGAAACTAGAGTAAAATACAGACAGGAATGAAAAGAGTATCCCCTACAACCCCCCACAATTTAGCATAAAAGCAGATCACTATAGAAAAATATATGAACAAAAGAAACAACATAAGAAATATACAAAATTAGTTGCAAAATTACAGATGTTAAACTCCATTATATCAATATTCCCATTAACTGTAAGTGGATTAAATGAATGAATGAGACAATCAGAAATTTCATGATTAGTAAAAAACCTCCACAATCTTTATGCTGTGTATGAGAGAGATATTTATTCTCAATTACTTTGAAAGCTGAAAGATGGAAAACATTATGTCATGTAAACAGTAATCAAATGAGACGGCAATAGCTATACAATGTAAGGCAAAATAGATTTTATGACAAAAATCATTACCATAGGTTTGGCTCCCGTAGCTCAGTGAGTAGGGCACCAGCCACACACACCAAGGCTGGCAGTTTTGAGCCTGCCTGGGCCTGTAAAACAACAATGACAACTACATCCAAAAAATAGCCGGGCATTGTGGTGGGCACCTGTAGTCCCAGCTACTGGGGAGGCTGAGGCAAGAGAAACTCTTAAGTCCAAGAGTTTGAGGTTGCTGTGAGCTGTGACAGCACAGCACTCTACTGAGAATGACATAGTGAGCCTCTGTCTCAACACAGCAACAACAACAAAAGCATTACAATCCATAATAAAGGGTATTTTGTGATACCCTTTATTGCGCATGCCACTGTAAACCAAGGAGTTCTACTAGATACCCCTATAACACATACATCCCTTCAATACTCTCCTTGACAATTACTGACTATAAATTATCGTCAGTGCAAATGGAACATTTACGAAGATAGACTAAATCCTAGGTCATAATAAAAGATTTAATAATTTTCCCACCAACAATGTAGAAGTGGGGAGGGGAGGGGGGAGGATGGGTGGAGGGAGGGCAATTAGTGGGATCACACCTACGGTGCATCTTAGCAGGGTACTGGTGAAACTTATTGAATGTAGAATATCAATGTCTTCATATAGTGATTAAGAATACGCCATGAAGTCTATCTCTAACAGTATGATTAAAATATTTCTGATTGTATATGAAGTAAGCACATTGTGCCCCATGATTGCACCAATGTACACAATTATGATTTAATAAAATTATTAAAAAATATTTAATAATTCTCAAAGGAAGTAGAACCTCCATGGTTGACCACCGCCCTACCCCAATGACCTTCTTAAGTTGACCTAATTTTTATAGACCAGACATGCACCACATGTACTCAAAGGAAGTTCCTTATGTTGACCAAGTCCGAATGTCAACAAATTTGTTACAGTGATGCTCAACTTACAGAGGCTCTACTGTAATTAAAATTATTCTAACCACATGTGATAAAATAAATCAAAACAGACAAAAAAATGTGGGAAACTCACAAATATGTGGAAATTACTTAGCACATTTAAACATAAGAAATATATAGAAGAAGTACAAGGGAAATTGGAAAATACTTTCAAATGAATAAAAATAGAAACACTACATACCAATGCTATAGGACACAAATGAAAGATTACCGAAGGAAATTTATAGGTACAAATATAAATATCTTTAAAAGAAAAGGGTGATCTGTCAACTTAATACATCAACTTTCACAGGAAAAGGCTAGAAAAAGAAGCTCAAATTATTTTTTTCTGTCAAATTAAGCAAAAAGAAGGGAATAGGAAAGAATAGAACAGGAATTAATCAAACAGGGAATGATAAAACAATACAGAAAATCATCAAAAGCAAATTTTTTTCCTATTATTGACAAATGTCAAAATTTTAGTTTCATTGACCAAGAAAAATAAGCCAATACTCAAAATTACTAAAAATAACAAATAAAAAGGATAATAACATTTTCAAACATATATTTACAAAAAATTATAATGAATATTATGAATGGCACATTATGTAATTTAGATAAAATAGATGAATTTCTAAAAAAATAGTGACTGAAAAAAAAAAGAAAATGTAAATAGATTTATAGCAACTGAAAAGATTGAATTTGTCATCAGAAAGCTTCCACATGGATGAGTCCAGGTTCCAATGACTTTACTGTTGAATTTATAACAAACAATTAAAGAATAATTAATGTTAATAATTCAGAAATTTATTCAGAAAATGGAAGATGAGGGAATATCTCTATTTAATGCTATGAAGGAATTATCGTCCTAATATAAAACCAAATAAAGAGTTTGCCAAAAGGCTTGCAATGTGCTAAAAGAATATGTACCATAAAAAGGAGAATTTAGCCTGGGCATACAAGTTTGGTCCAACATTTGTAAGTGAATCAATATAACCATATTTCAAAAGAAAAAAAGGATAAAAACTCAGGATCATGTCCATAGTTGTGGAAAAACCAGACAATGCCAATCTCTACTCTTGACAAAACATACTCAACATACTTAAAATATAAGGGAACACCTCCAACTGGAAAATATCAACTGTGAGCTTAATAGTTAATTGGAAAAGTATGAAAACTTCATCTTTACGATTCATAAAAAGACAAGGATGTCCTCTCTGTCACTCACAGTTTTAACCAGGATAATTAATCAAGGGAAAAAAGGTATGAAAGCGGTCCAGACTGGAAAGGAATAAGTAAATTCATTTCTGTTTGTAGAAGCCATGATTTTGTATATAGAAATTTCTAAACAGTGCCCCCCAAATTATTAAACCTTATACATGAGTTCAGGGTGGCTGCAAAATATACAATCCACATTTAAAATTAATTTAATTCCACATATTATCAAGGAAAAATCTAAAAAATGAAATGAGAAAACATTCCATTTCCATTGTGAAGAAGAATAAAATACTTAGGAAAAAAATTTCACAAAATAGGGTTGCACTGTGATCAGTGGGTAGGGCGCTGGCCACATACACTGAGGCTGGCAGGTTCGAACCCTCTCCCCCTACCAGGCCTGCTAAACAGCAATGACAACTGCAAAAAAAAAAAAAAAATAGCCAGGCGCTGTGGTGGGCACCTGTAGTCCCAGCTATTTGAGAGGCTGAGGCATGAGATTCGCTTAAGCTAAAGAGTTGGAGGTTGCTGTGAGCTGTGACGCCACAGCAATCTACCCAGGGCAACATAGTGAGACTCTGTCTCAAAAAAAAAAAAAATTATACAAAATAAGGTAAGTAAAACTTGGTTACTAACTACATAGCACTATTAAAATAAAGAGTATCTACATAAATATACAAATATCCTACATTTGTGGATTGTAAGATTTAATAATGTGAAGATGTTGATGCTCTCCAAATTGATCTACAGATTCAGTGCAATCCCTATCAAAATTCCAACTATTCTTTTTTTTGCCATAATTAGCAAGATGATCCTAAAATGCACTTGAAATCAGAGGTGTCAGAACAGTGAAAACAATCTTGAAAAAGAACACATCTGGTAGATTAAGACTTCTCCTTTTTGTTTTATTTCAAACTATTAAGACAGTAGAAATGGATTTGTTACATGCATAGATTTACAATGCTTTAGTCAGGGCTACAAAGGATGTCCATCACCTGAATGGTGTCCATTGCACCTGTGAGATAGGTCTTAACCTATCTCTTTATAATATCCCTTTATATTCAAAGGAATTTATTTTTTATTTGTTTATTTATTTTTCTGTCACCCCTGGTAGAGTGTCAGGGTGTCATCGTTCCTTTCTCTAATTTTTAAGTCACCAGAGGAAACTGGATGATAACACTTTCTTTTTGCTTCTATTCATTTCTTATTCTTTGCATATTTCTTCTGTTTAGTGATTTTGGTATTATCATTCATTTTTCATATCACAATATCTGAGTGACTTTCCTTTCAGAAACCCTCAAATGTTTTTTCAAATCTGTTCAAATCTCCTTATACAGTCATTGCTTTGCTCCTGAGGTCAAAACAGTTGAACTTATTTTTCATTCTGACCTGTACTGCCCACTCCCATTCACTTTTTTTATCTACCTGTCATTACATCTAAAATACTGAATTTTCCTATTTTCATATTGCAGCTTTTCAAAAAATTTTCCACTGCTCTCTTCTTATCTGCCATTTCACGTCTCCATTTTGTAATACTTAAATTCACCCCTCCACGTCAAGCCTATAGGACTCTTCCTTTATAATTTTTGAAGACATCATTTTTAGTATCTGTTAGAGAGACAAATGAGCAAAAAGCGAATTTTCATTAATCTATTTTCAAAATAATATTTAAGAGAGATGAGAAGATATGGGGCAAGAAAAGCAAAGAAAATGAAAAGTAAAATTTAGTGAGGGTAGACTATTTGAATAACAGAAAAAAAGAATGCATTGTTTAATGTATAAGATAGAAAAGTGAACAGGCAGGACAGACAAAAGTACAGCAAAACCCCCAAAGCTGACTGTTCCCACATTGAATGAACTAATTTTCCTAAACTGTAAATGCACAGGCAGGTACCAGTACTGTCAGCTCAGTTCCTCATGTGGACCAGTTTGCCACCGTGCCCCCGGTGGTGAACTTGGAGATGCTACTGTAATTGTACAAGGAGTGAGAAAGTCTACAACTCCACAAGAAAAGGAAGTGAAGAAGGGCAAAAAAGGTATGGGAATCGAGATTCTGCTTTTAAAACTGACAGTGACAGATTTGATTGTGCGCATGGTAAAATCAAGACATCATCCCGCAACTCTTTGGATATAAAACGTGGTTTATCCAGGTGGAATGGAACTGGCTGTTCAACATCTGCAGATGGGACTGCCTGGACTCCCTGTGTGGCCCCATGACCCCCTGCACAGACTCTGTTCATGGTGGCCCCTGTCTCTGAGAAACTCAATAAGTAAGCTTTGTTAAAAAGAAAGAAAGGCTTTTATGAAAAAGCTTTGGTAATAATGTGTTTTAAAACACGCACGTATAGTGGAGCCTGATAGAAATGTCCACATGGCACTGTTTACACTGTGCATAATTCATAGAGAAGAAAGTAGAGGAAAGCAAGCTGACATTGACTTCCTGAAGTTTTGTTTTAATTTTTTTCCTAATTTTTAATTTATTCCCTTGGGGAGGGGAATGCTTCTCTTGTGCTCTGTTGATCTCGTTTCGCAGTGAGCTTTATGTGTCACCCAGGTTTCCTCGCTCTGTCTAACATCTTACTCTATGCTAATTTTACTCTTCATTGTTTGTTTTATGATTTGTTTTAATCATCATCTTTTAGAGAATTTTATTCAAGACTGAAGAACCATTATCCTTCAGTGATTCTACAATATAATGAAGCATATTTGCAACACAATATTTTTCTTAAATCCATGGATATTATTTTCATACGTATTTTCAAAGACTGCAAGAATGTATTCATGTGACTGAATTAAATATAGTTTAATTAAATTAAGAAAATTAAATTACTCATTACCAGTAATAACTTTAAGCTTTAGACTGCATTTGAATTGGAAAAGAATTTGAATACCTGGCTTAACAGCTCTACAATGGTATGAATGTAATTTGCATTATACATATCTTACCTCTTTTCAATAAATGCATAGATGGAAGACAGAATGAAAAAGATAGCAAGCTCTGAAAATAACATTTAAAATTTATTAATTAAAAACACTCTGTTCCATGGTGAGCAACTCAACTAAAACATTATTACTCATTGAAAGAAATGTTCAATTATACAATAATATTAATTAATGAATCCTACAGTACTAAAAGCATTATTTTCCTAGGGGTCATATAATTTTATTGTAATTCAATAAAACGACTGGATTATTGTTGCTCATCCTAACCAGTACATTCTGAGGGGTTTCATTTACACAGGTTGAGGTAATGCCAGCTAATGAATCCAGAGGTAAAACCATATCACTTGATCCATTTTCATCTGACATTCCTGCTTTTCCAAACTTTCAAAACCGGGATAATTTTTATCTTGTTTCTTGGCAAGTAATCTTTTGCAGGCCAAATAGAATCCACCCTCAACTTCTAAGAAACTTTCAGATTTCTTCCTAGAATAAATGCACGTAAGGCATATAAAAAATATGTAAGTTGTTCTTTTGACTTACTTCTATGAATGAAGGTAACATTGTAGTCTTAGAGAATATATACCAAAGTGTTTCTTGCCTGTTACAGGTAGCATCCAAATTTTATACCTGAGACTTATGCCGCAGTAAGTTATCATGTGATTCAATCGCTGGTCTAGAACATTCCATAGATGTTGTCTATGAGAGGTGAAAGAACAAGTATTAAAAAAACAAAATGACTAAAAAATGCTTTCTCCCGACAGCCTAAGAGAACTATGTTAGGAAAGCTGGGCATTTAAAAGTCCTCGATAGATATCCTGCCATGGATATTGGTCAAAAATTAGACTTTCAAAAGAGGCAATTTTACGCTTCAAAGTTAAAAAAGAGGAAGAAAACACACCCACATACACATACACATACCAACACATGCATGCACACATGCATACACACGTACACATACACCAGCACACACATGCACATACATGTACACATACACTAGTACACATACATACACATACACCAGCACACATGTACACACATACATACACATACACTAGTACACATACATACACATACACCAGCACACACATGCACACACATGTACACATACACTAGTACACATAGCAACACATGCACGCACACATGCATACACACGTACACATACACCAGCACACATGCACACACATGTACACATACATACACATACACCAGCACACACATGCACACACACGTACACATACACCAGCACACACATGCACACATGTACACATACATACACATACACCAGCACACACATGCACACATGTACACATACACCAGCACACAAATGTGCACACATATGTACACCTACCTCAGTACACACATGTACACATACACCAGCACACACATGTACAGACATGTACACACATACACACATGTACACATACACCAGCACACATGTACACACATGCGTACACATACACCAGCACACACATGTACACACAGCATCACACACATATACACACACATACACATATACTAGCACACACATGTATACACACATGTACAGACATGTACACACATACACGCATGTACACATACATCAGCACACACACATACACACATGTACACATACACCAGCACACACACCCATGTACACACACATACACATGTACTAGCCCCCACATGGACACATATACCAGCACACACACACCAGCACACACACATATACACACACATACACATGTACTAGCCCACAGTATGAAACCAAAAAGGCATGAAAAGAAGAAACAGCTTTTCATAGGAGATATGTCACAGAATAAGAACATGTAAAAATATTTAACAATCAACCTTTTTTATAAATTAAGAATCAGTCAGCAATAGTCTTTACTAGACTGTCCCTTAAAAGTGATACAATTATGCTTATGACATCAACAAACCAAACTTGAGGGAAATCAGCTTTAATTAAACTAACCTCATTGTTACAATTACAATATCTATAAGGAAGCAATCCTAATTTTAACATACATATAACAGATGCTACCATTTTGTAATTTATAAGCGTGAGGAAGAAACTGGAGCATCATTGGCTGTTTAGTTAACACGGCTTTAAAGATCTAACTTTATTTACAATGTGTTTATGGATTAAATATTGACTTCTGAATATCAGAAGAATAATTTATATTAGAGTTGAATAATAGAAGAGACACAGGAAAATTATTTAACATTATATTATCTGAACTAATTTGATAATGTAAATATAATAAGTTACTTCTAATCTTTATGTATGCATAGTCTTATAAATTGCTAATAAATGCTATTTTTAATAATGTTGCCCATCATCTATTTTAATTCTATTGCCTTAACATCAACAAAATAAACTGTCATTTTAATATGGGACTAATAGAAAATAGCCAGACATTTTAAGTTAAAATTAGTCTTAAAGACTGTATCTAGCTTGTAACAATGTGGTAATAACAAAGGTAAGTTATCTGGTGAATACCACAAAAGGAGCCAACAGGTTCAGCCACTGAACAAATGTTAATTTAAATACCTGCTCATTTCCTGACACATTGTCAGACGTAGCAGAAAGGATCAGCAAACACCCATTATGGGCAGATTCACTGACATTTTTAGGATGTTTAGGTTATTTTTCAGTTGAACTACATTTTAACTGATCTCTCTCTCTCTCTTTATGTATATGATCTTTGTATGTATATGAAAGCTGTTCTATCAGAATGTATTATGGGAGGAACGTGATTTGCTCACAATGTATAATAAGCTCGTACTCTGAGATCAAACTCAGCAGGTTCGTTATCACTCCTCAGGGTAGAAAGTGACGAGACCCATGGATGTGGGTCTTTAGACTATGTTCACGGCTTGCAGGAGTTAATCATCAAGAGTGTACAACTCGTTATGATTGTCTAGTAATATTCCTATTTTAATTTGACTTCCCAATTAGCTGCCTTCAGGGAGTAACCATGAATGCAAGTACAGAGTAGCGAGTTCTACTTTAAATTAATTCCCTGGCATTCTGATTTTAATATATTACTCTTTGGGGGCTTGTTTAATATAATTTCTCCCAAAATTATTAATCTGCTATTCAAATGATGATAAACAAGATTTCTAAATCTGCAACGTAAGATCCAGGCACTCATTTTGTCCAGACAATGCAATGTTACTGGACCCTTTGAAATGCTCAAATGCAGTCTGAGCTGACTCCGAATTCTCTTCCCACTGTTAAAAAAAAAAAAAAAAGTTCTCTTCACATTGTTAAAAAAAAAAGAACACAGCATATGGTGGGTATATACTGTAGAGTTCCCTGCAGTAGTGAGAAGATGCAAGCTGTACATGGGCAGCACACATGTATCATGAAGGTAGGGAGAGAACACTCACACATTTGCTGTACCCAGAGATATTTAGAAGCAGAAAAATATTAGAGAATGTCTATCTTACTTCCTTTTAATTAATAAAATATGGGATTAAAGAATGACCTTGCACAGTGTGTCAGTAGAAAACAGACAGCAGAGGCAGGAAGTTGGCTTCCGGATTCCATGTTGCAGCCAAGTCTCCCTGACTGCTCCTGACTGGCAGGACTCAGCGCGTCAGGAAGCAGGATCGAAGGAGGCTGTAAAAGAGCTTGAGCTGAGCCATATGTCCCAATAATGTTTTGTAAATTTTCCAGAGAAAGGTTCTAATATTTTCTCCAGTAACATGTATGGAGGTGTTTATCATGGAATTGTGTGTGAGGGCAGAGACTTGGAACATATCTAGGTCTCATCAGCAGAGGAGAAAGAACATATGGTGGGTACATACTGTAGAGTTCCCTGCAGTAGTGAGAAGACGCAAGCCATCTGTACATGCGCAGCACACACGTATCACGAAGGTAGAAAGAGAAAGAACTACCTGAGATACCGTGTAAAAACAGCATTTCCATAAATCTAACACACTACAATCTAAACAAATTAATATAATATCTGCATGAGTGGAGGCTCCCATGGGGGTGCTTCTCACTGCCAGCTCCAACTTGGAAACCGTAGCGAGAAGGGGATTCTGGAGTTCCTTTCTCCTCTGTGATAGAATGTTACTTCAACCACGCAAGCCAACCCAGCCAGCCCGTTGTCAATTTAGCTTCCTTACACACTTCCTTAAATCATATTTAATCTTTTCAGAAAAGGCAGCATTATTCCTAATATAACTGTACTTGGCACAGCCAAAGACCTATATTCTTTTGTCCCCAATATATGTTTATCATTTTCTGTGTTCTTAACTTCTTTATTTTCTACTTTAGTCATAGTTCCCATAAATATTTTAACATATACTGAATTACAGTGTAATGACTGTTAACCTATCTTATAATAAGTAGGAGGATGATGGGGAAGGGGAAAAACCCTTGATTCTATACAGATGCGTAGATGTCAAGTAAGCGTGAACATATTCATGTCTGTATGAACATAGTACTAAATTCTGCAATATGTATCTCTGTGTGTGTGTGTGTTTACACACCCTCAGTATGTCTCCATTCTTCAAGGGGGTAAGCTAGCTACTATTCCTTGGAAATTTTTGTCATACAAAAATTCAACACCCATCTCTACTGTTGGCTGTTGGCAGGTTTTGTTTGTTTGTTTGTTTTTAACTCAGTAATAGTTGCTGCCAGAATATCCCTGGTGAGAATAAGAGCGTACTGATGTGATCATGAATAACATTCACCTTGCTACAATGACAGTTTATTCACAAGCTCGGTATTCAAGAACTGAATAGGAGAGAAAGATTGGCATTCAGAGAAAAGGTTATTTTTTTGCTCTGATGATGGAGAGAGTCCTCTTTGGTTAATTTCTCCCAGAGAATATTCCTATGGGACACAGAAATCCATTACACTCTATGTCTCTTCAGAGGCCACGCACATAGTTTTAAACTGGACCTCCAATTTTTAAAGTATGCTTCTTCCAGTTCCTTTCCAATCAGCCAGACCATTATCACCTGCTCACTAATCAGTACAGATCTACAGATCTGATCATTTCTCCTTCCAGGCAAAGTGAATAACCACATTATACTGCTTTTAAGTCCTTTTCACTTTCCCTTCCTTTCTAAAAAACTACCCTGCTTCAATCATTATCTCTTGAATGACACCAAACTATCGGGTCAGAGCCACATATATAAAACCATAAATGCTGTAATCCATGCATTCCTTGACTACTTATGGCAGGGCCCCTTATTTTATTGCCAATGAGTCTATTCCCAGGTGCTGACTTTCTTAACATTCTAGTCTTTCACTTGAAGGTAAATTCCTGGTGGCAACCCAAGTGCCCATAGCACTTGCACATTGAAATAAACAGATGTGAATTAACCCTGAAAACTCCCCATTCAAGTTCCTATGTCCACAAACTGACATTCTCAAAACATACATAGGTTCTCCAAGATCTCTTTCTACCTGTTATTCTTGAATAGCTAAAATAATCGTAAGCAAAAAGAACAAAGCTAGAAGCATCAAAATATATGAATCAAAAATATACTTCAAGGGTGTGGGAATCAGAACATCATGGTACTGGCATAAAATCAGATGCACACCAATAAAATAGAATAGAGATTCCACGCTTTTACAGCCCACCGATTTTCCACAAAGGTATCAAGAACACACAACGGAGAAAGGATCAGCTGTTCAATAAATGGTGTGTGGATAACTGGACATGCACACGCAGAAGAAGGAAATTAGACCCTGTCTCCCACCATATTTATAAATTAATGTAATATCCCAAGCTACGAAGCAATTCTCAGAAATCATAGACGATTCCATGACATGGGACTGGGGGATAACTTTTGGGATGTCCCTCTCCCCTTGCTGAAACTCCATTTGTGGCCAGGGGCCTGTGAAGCTCATGTCCTCTCATAGAATGACCAGGGGGCGTCAACTCACCTGAAGAAAATTGCTGAAAAACAGGAAGGAGTAATTGTACACAAGGGGAATCTTGGTCATATCAAAAACTGATGATTTGCTGAGCAGTAATAGATCATAGTGAACTGTATATTATTTCATTATAATTATTAATAGTAAATGACTTACTAGTTGCTATGCTTTCCATCCCTGAGAGAAACACGTTCATAGATTTGGGTTGGATTCCTCTCTCAATCTAGAGAATTTTGCCTAGACGTAGGTTAATGTAACAATGTGGGTTAGGGTAGGTTTAAAATGTTTTAAAACTAAAATTGGTTTGGTTTCATATTTCTACTTAATGTGCAAGTTTCTGATTCCTTAGAAATAACACGGGCATGACAATTTTGAGGTCTTCCTATATTGATTTAAAGCATTAAGATAAATCTTCTCAATGTAGCATTTTCCTCTATTATGTACAACGGTGTTGATCATATGTCTTTGTCATAAAATAATTCAAAACATTTTTGTACCCCCTTGAGTTTAAGTAGCGAATATATTGTACTGATTTTCACATTCCCAAGCAGTTAATTCAAGATTAAAAGTTATTTCTTCCTCTGTTTCAAATGAATGCCAGTCACTTTCTCACACCTGGGAAATTACAAAGAACATAAATTGAAGAAAGTCTTGTAAATCTTAACTCCAGGTCCATATAAAAGTCGAACACTAAAGAAATTTATTTTTGCCCAGTTTTTTAAATATTGTGTTTAATATCCTCTGCTGCATGCCTTCAGCATGTAGCCCTTCCAAAGAAGTATTAGACTATTATTCAGCTGATTCAATTATTCTATGATGGAGAGTAAATATAGGATTTTCTTAGGATTTAGCCTTAGTTGATAGTTAAGCAAGTTTATTTCTATAATCTACTGTATTCTGAGTAAACAATATTTATGTACCCTTCAGGCATTTCCAAAGCTCATTTTGTAAACCTATCACAACTCCAGTGTGTAAAGAGGTCTAGATCTGAAGCTTCAGTTAACTTTTTATTGAAAAACTGGTTCACAGATTTACCTCTGACTTGTTAGCACTATTAAACAAATAAGACTACTCAAAGACATCTTTAAAAAAGAACTGATGTGATTAATGATTGTGCTGAGCAGTCATTTTAAAAGCCAACTTCTATCTAAAGACGTCTCCAAAATTTGAATTAGAGAAACTTCCACATTTTCACTGAAGCTTTGACACTTCTGCAGCTGTATTAGTGCACAGAACATTTCATGGTTCACAATAGTTTGCATCATTATAAAGGGATAGATGTTTTTAAGAATTTGTGAGTACATCAGACTGAATATATCCAAGGGATGTGTTAATGGACAACATTTCTCTGTCTTGCGTTACTTTTAAGAAATGGACTAATTGTGCTCCACTGTTGTTTTGAATTATATGCCCAAACCCGGTAATGTTTTGATGGCTGCTGTGCATTGCACCAGCCCTAAGGTGGAGATGCCTTTGAAACACTTTTTGTATCTGGTAGCCATTCTTCTCCTGGACTGGAACTGAGCTGGCAGAGGAGTAAAACCAGTGTTGTTCCGAGAGGGTAAAAAGGTTGTACTTAGTGCCTAGGGCTCCGCGGAGGAAGGCGACTCTGACGTCACTTGGTCAGAAGGCCTCTGAGAACAGGTGCATCACCAGGGATCTGCCTTCTGACCTCACACAAAGTTGGCAGAAGCAGTTTTATTTCTTTCCTGGCTACTATTTCCCACATAATTGCCCTTTGCCCCCTCTCTCAAGCTGACAGTGTGTGTTCTGATATTAAGGCATTGCCCTCTTCCATGATCTTGCCCAT
Source organism: Perodicticus potto (assembly GCA_963574655.1). NCBI lineage: Eukaryota > Metazoa > Chordata > Mammalia > Primates > Lorisidae > Perodicticus > Perodicticus potto. The sequence continues at coordinate 21,227 of CAUYRH010060166.1, read as the reverse complement.
CTTCTGCGACTTCTTTCCTAAAAGCCCAAAGAAACATACCTGTCTTGTGTTCCATTTTCTCAGAGCTATTGCTGATGATCAAAGGCCATGTGCTCTCAAATGCCTAGAAAACGCAAAAGCTTTTGAAGTGCAACCTGCTTTCATGATAGACCTATTTTCAAGGTATATACATGTTCTGTAATTTTCAATACTATCAGCAGAATCGGGGACAGCAGACATGACTTCCTGTTCCCCATGCACAGGAAGTACAGAGTCCCCCCCATAGAGACACCGTTAAAATTAATTAGGAATTTTAATATTGGCTCTGGAAATACTTCCTGATCTATGTCCCGTAACTCAAAGAAATGACTCAAAAGGGGAGCTTCAGCAAAGATAAAAATTTCCCAAGAGATGGAAAGCTATTGGGGATTATATTAAATGAGGTGAATGAGTTGATATAATGTAAAAATATGCTCCACACTAGGCCCTAGACATAGACTATACTCTGTGAATGATAATTTTCATTGCTATTATTATTTATACTAGTAAATTGCCATGACCTTCAATGGCCCAAGAAATGGTTGTGCACATATCTTATTCTGTTTCATTTGAATATTAACTTATCAAATAAAAATTGACCTTGATAAGATTAACCACTTAAATTTCAGATGCTTTGAAAATTTTAGTCCAATAACAAATAATAAAGCTAAGATTAAAACTTTATCTTCAAAATTAAGCATTTGCTGCTGATTGGAATGTTGTTTTATTGGTTTTGGGTTTTTTTTTTTTTGTAGAGACAGAGTCTCACTTTGTCACCCTTGGTAGAGTGCCGTGGCATCACAGCTCGCAGCAACCTCCCAACCTCCAACTCCTGGGCTTAGGCGATTCTCTTGCCTCAGCCTCCCGAGTAGCTGGGACTTCTGTTTTGCAGTTCGGCCGAGGCCGGGTTTGAACCTGCCACCCTCAGTACATTTGGCTGGCGCCCAACTCCATGAGCCACAGGCACCGCCCTGATTGGAATGATTTTTACACACCTGGGAAACACTGATTGATTCCCAGAGTAAATTATCTGGTGTAATTACGTTTGTAAGACGACAATGTGGGCTCCTAAACTTTCATTATATTTGTTTTATTAAGTGTCCACAGTTCCATGTAACTTTTTTCCACTATTTAATTCCTCTTTGAGAAGTTCTTAATTATGTCAAACGAAAATATTCTGTCAATTTGTACTGTTTCTTGATGAGCTCCTTGTGAAGAAATTTTAGCAGCATGATCAGCATGACCTAGACTGAGGAAAATCGCTGTTACCTGTTCCAGCTGATAAACTTTACCTCCTTTGACTTCAGAATCATTCCCTCTCCTTTCGGGCAAGTGATTTTAAAAGGGTCTGTTACCCTGCTAGCCACTCTGCCCCTATCCAACCTGCAGGAGCCCTTTTTTAGGAGAAGAAGTGGTATAGAAGGAGCTCTGGGGAATTATGGGGATTTTCAGGCACTGATAGGCTGACGTGAGTTCCAATTATCCAACTCAAATCTCATAAGAGCAACACGGTGGCCGGAAAGGAGGTACAGCACCAGTGTCATGAACATGCCTCAGGGCAGTAATGGGATTATCTGAAAGATTTTCATCTTTATGAGATGTTTTGTTATCACTCTATAAGATAATCTGTACAATTGTTACAAGAAAATAGACATGGGCCAGGAGCATAGGTATAATTTTCTCTGCTTCATCATAAAATCAAGCCCAAACAATTCTAGAAAGCCACAGGAAAGAGGCCCCGAGCATAGCAACGTTCAGTGCTGGACGCCGACATGTCCAAGGCATGGGAAACATCATTGCTGTTTTCTAATGTTTGTAACAGTGATTTGTGAAAACAAAGGAATTCTGTCCTTTTTTGAGTTTTTGAAGAAGGGTTTTTTAAGGGGTTTTCCCAGTGCCCAAGCATTCCATAATCATGCAGAGCAGAGTTTCTATAAAACAAGAAATCCAGGCTTACTTTTGAATGACTAAGTAGGCAGAAATTTAACCTCTACAGAAGGTAAGTTTCTATCCCAGCTTTCCTGTCCTCATCATTACTTGAATGAATTGAGATACTGAGTCCGTGTTTGATTATGTAAAATGACAACCTCAAAAGGAAGTGGAACCATTGACATTTATATGCTATTACACAGAAATAAACCAGTAAATTTTGATAACTTTCTTAGGAAGACCAAAATTTAGAGGAGCCAATAGCAGCATAATATTTTTCACTTCATGGGCTTAGCAACCTAAACTATAGCTAGCAAAGCATTGTCTGAACTCAATTAATGTGGTTTCAATTTTGTTATAAACAACAAAGTACTATCTGTAATTTGAAATCAGATTGTAACTATTTATGAGGAGATAATTGCCAGAGAAATTAAATTGGGCATCTCTTAATTTTGAAGAAATAAATAAATAATAAAAATACCCATTGCACTTGAGGGTAAGGATGAGACTGTCAGGGTTTGTTTCTAGAATTTGTATTTGGATATTGATGATGCCCTGCTGGTACATTTCCTAGTTCACACTGAAGGTTAATAGATGTTGGCACATCAGTGACAACCTCAGACTGACGCTAGTAGGAAAGAGCAAGATTGAACTATTTCCTGGTGACCAAGGTGTTTGGTGAACATCTAGTGTCCTACCTGAGGAATGGTGAACAGGTAATTCAGTTATGGAAAATTCACTTTTTCAATTGAATATTTATTTTGTCATTTAACTTGTATCCTGGTGAGATGATATGGATGCAGAATAAAGACTGAGTTACAGTAAAGCAATTAATCTCTGTTATGCCAGAAGCCAACATTCCAGTGTAGGCAACAGTATCCAGGCCCTGTGATTATCCTTCTTCCTCTGGCTTTTCTGCCCATTTCCTAAAAATTTTTAATTAATAGCCCCACAAGGTAGAAATATGAAACATGTAATGGAAAGAAAAGTGTATTGGGTAATTTATCTCTTTAATGGAAATTACAGCAAAACAGTTCATAATAGTGGGTCCTTAGAATATGTGCACAAGATTTTTTGTCTCCTTTTCCATACCACACAACACACATGTGCACGTACACACACACACATGTGAGTGCATATGCACACACAGGATGAGTGCACACACATGAGCATGTACACAGACACACACGAGTGCATATGCACACACACGTGTACACATGAGTGGACACACACACACGTGTACACATGAGTGGAGAAACACACACATGGGTACACATGAGTGGACAAACACACATACACACGTGTACACATGAGTGGACACACACATACACACGTGTACACATGAGTGGACACACACACACACATACATGTGTACACATGAGTGGACACACATACATGTGTACACATGAGTGGACACACACATACATGGGTACACATGAGTGGACACACACATACACATGTGTACACATGAGTGGACACACACACATGTGTACACATGAGTGGACACAGACATACACATGTGTACACATGAGTGGACACACACACATGTGTACACACGAGTGGACACACACATACATGTGTACACATGAGTGGACACACACATACACACATGTACACATGAGTGGACACACACATACATGTGTACACATGAGTGGATGCACACACATACACGTGTACACATGAGTGGACACACACATACATGTGTACACGTGAGTGGACACACACACACGGGCACACATGAGTGGACACACACGAGCACAGACACACACGCATGAGTCCATACACACCCACAGCCTAGGGTGCTGGATTAACAAAAGAAATGAGGACATTTGTTCAGCCTTTCTGTCCCCTCCCATGCAGGGACTTGAGCTTGTGGTTTCTTTCCCGGTTCTTGTCCAAACTGCATATCTCTGCTGCACACAGCTTCCTTAAACACTGCATTTTTATTCGAGTCTTCGAATGACTCACAAACATCTATTCAATAAAATCTAAATCCTGTACATGGCTTCTAATGCCTTTCATATTCCTCCACCACCCATTCTCTTTATTCTCATTTTAAATAATTCCCTGAAAATCCCTCAGATTGTCGAACCAGCATCTCTTTACCATACGGCAAACCTCACAAATCACTTCCATTTTTTCACCACTATTTCAGTTGCTCCATGCCACCCCAGGCCACAATTCTTTCCCTTTTTTCTCTAAACACACACATGCTACTCATCACTCAAATTCAGACGAAGCTGTCCCGGGCTCCAGGGAGCCAGACCTTAAGACCCGACCTGCATTCCCTGTGCTCCCAGAGGAAACCCTGTGGGGAAATGGGTAAAGCCACACTGGGAAAACCAAGGACATAAGGACAGCAGCGTCATTTGACCCCGCGGGGAGCACTGCGACGGTCTTTTAGAGAGGCCTGTTACTGACACAAGGTGCCGATTCTTTCTCCACGTTGCTCACCAGATACAGTGAGCAGCTGACCCACCTTACCCTCACTGCCATGTGGTCACACACATTTCCTCCCGAGGCAGCTCCCTTGGGGAAGGGTCATTCCAGGGGAGGGACCCCGCTGTGAGCTGTCACTGGCAAGCCTCCTGGCAGCCGGGGTGTGGGATGCCTCATCCTGAAGGTGCACCTGCGGAGGGTCACACACCTTCCACTATGGCCATCTTGGAGCTTTTTCAAACCTTGACCCCTCTTGAAAATACAACGATTATTTTTGTACTTATTTAGTGTTTCTTAGATTTGTCTCAACCACAGAATCTCAAACTGCTAAAGAGACATTACCATTAGCATTCAATGCCATCCTGAACCCAGAAGGGTACAAAGATATTATTACACTTTCCTATCAAACTTGCAACTGTGATAGGTTATTAATGTAAGGGAAAATATGTATCAAAATGGGAATACATTTGTAAAAATGTATAATGTTTCAAGCATACCCAGGCACTTAAATATAGGACTCTTAATTATAGGACTTCTGTAGGGCTGAGATACTTGTAGAAATTGCAATTGAATACATCAAAATAAAGATATTTGTTTTTGCCATAAATATCTTTCACAGTGTATTTAAAAAGTGAAAAGAAAATAATTTTAATTTATAATGATAATAACACTAAAAAGGGGCTAATGGCATCATCCTTGCTACAAATTTTATCTATAAACAATTACTTTTAGGCAACCCACAAAGAGCATGCTTGTGGCACAGCTATAGATAATGTTTCTACATTGAATATTACAAAGGCTGGATTTCAAATGGCAACTATATAACAGATATGTGGAAAATGTCTTATTAAAGGGCTTCACTTGGGAAAAGGGGGAAATTCTTTTTTTTTTTTTATTAAATCATAGCTATGTACATTAGTGCAATCATGGGGTACAATGTGCTGGTTTTATATATAATTTGAAATAGTTTCATCAAACTGGTTTAAATAGCCCTCATGGCATTTTCTTAGTTATTGTGTTAAGACATTTATATTCTGCATATAGTAAGTTTCACCCATACCCTTCTAAGATGCACCATAGGTGTGGTCCCACCAATTAACCTCTCTCCACCCATCCCCCCCTTTCTCCTTTCCCCATATTCTTGTGCTATAACTGGGTTATAGCTTTCATATGAAAACTATAAATTAGCTTCATCGTAGGGCTGAGTACATTGGATACTTTTTCTTTCATTCTTGAGATATTTTGCTAAGAAGAATGTGTTCCAGCTCCATCCATGTAAACATGAGGACTCTCATGAGGAGAGGTAAAGAAAAATAGGAGTAACTTTGAAAAATAAGAAGACAGCTATTTTAATTCAATAAAATTAAACTTTCATTAAAGCTTATTCACACAGGATGGCACCTGTAGGTCAGTGGGCACTGGTCACATGCCCCAGGGCTGGTTGATTCAAACCCAGCACCAACCTACTAAAAACAAAAAAAAATAGCCAGGCATTGTGGTGGGCGCCTGTAGTCCCAGCTACTTGGGAGGCTGAGGCAAGAGAATCACCTAAGCCCAAGAGTTTGAGGATGCTGTGAGCTGTGATGTATTGGCACTTACTGAGGACAACAAAGTGAGACTCTGTCTCAATGAAGAAAAAAAAAAACTTCTTCACACTATTCAAAATTATTGAGCTATTTTGTCCTTATCTTAATTTAACATGCAATAACAAACAACTAAAATTTACTTTTGTTAGATATGATTTAAAATAAAGAATTGTTTTGTACTTTGTTAAATGAAGGATTCACTCATTATTTTCACCTCTGCACCAGTTTTATAAACAATCCATTTTATATACAAACTCAAAGTTCAAGATGGAAAACAATCAGGGATGCATTTAATGGTTTAAATAATCAAGGAACATTGAAAAATGTATATTTATATATTTTTTCTTCTCATTAATGCAAGATAAGCTACATTTCATTTTGCATTTGAAAAGACTATGATTCATCTTAAGGGATTTGTTAAAAGTGTTTTATTTTAACCTTTCTAAACCTACTCTTTTAGGAATATTTATTTTACAGCCTTATTTTTTAATGTGAAAAACGGACTCACTTTCAAATACCCTCTAAGGTTTTGTTAGTCATTAAAAATATACAGCTATTATATAGTCATTCATGGCAATGTCACAAATGCTAGAGTTATTTTCAATAAAGACTCAATTATATTCTTTATTTTTCTTTCCCTTTGATATGAGCAACCATCAAAGATGAAAATCATTTCTATAATGGGCAAAAGACATTTCATATTGACTTCTGGGTTTCCCAGAGAATGGAGAGGATAATGAAAAATAAAAAGGAGTGAATAGAGAATGTAATGCTATGTAATCTTCATCTATTTTTACAGAATCTGTAACTGAAATCCACTTACGAATGACACCATACAACATCATACCGAACGTTTCCCCAGAAGACAGCTTTTCTTTTCACAAAAGTTCTATCAATTATATATTTCAAAAATGACAGGAGATGGGAGCTTAGTTAGCCTAAATCATCTTAAGTCCTTGTAGGTCTGCAGGGCCATCGATTCTGTTCTGTGGGCATATAGTGAATGTATTATGAATTGGTAGGTTTCTGTCATATAAGGAGAAGAGTTCAGAAAAGATACTTTGAAAGAGTAACTAGCTTATTCTTTACAGCTCAGAGAAAAGTCTGCTTAGTTTAATCCTACTCATTTCTCTTTAGTAACAATCCTAGCTTGTTTCAAGTTCTATCACTTCAATAATTTAAGTAAACAATAAGCACAAGTCAAAAAAAATATCCCTCAAAGAAGGTTTCTTCTGCAGGGACTAAATGACAATTTATGGAATATTTCAATAGTGCATGATTTTTTCACAAATTTCATTAGCACACCATTGATTGCTCGTTTTTCAGCTCTCAAAACAATTTAACATAGTCTCTTTCATGCAGAGGATAACATATTCATATTATTTGATTTTTGATGAAACCAAATGACCCTTTAAATTTGCAATAGAGTTCTTTAATTTTGTATGAGTTTCTTTACTGCTGTTCATTTAATTTTCTGTTTCCATTAACCATCTGCAAGCATTTGACTCTATGACAATTATTCAGCTGTGCTACATCATGACTGACATATTTTATAAATGAAAAAAAAAAGAAAAAAAATGGAGGAGGGTTAGGGATCACAAGAGGAAGGAGGAGAAAGCTATCGAACACAAATGTCATGGTTTGGAATCCTGCATTTTCCATTCAGCTGAAGCATCTGAGTGGTAATTATTGGTCCAACTGTAAATCCGGCCTAATTGCGTTTTGTCTTCGTTTCTGATAAGCACTTCACGATGATGATGATTACTCTTGCTAAATGCATTCGTTCCATGAATGTTTCCCCACACTGATGGCCAGGGGGCCTTGCAGATAAAAAGACTGCAGACAAAATCGCTCTATTCTGCTACAACTAAATTAGTATTGATTTCTTTTTCCAAGTAAGAGAAGGACCCACTGTATGTGCCTTTCATTTTTCTGCCTACCCATCACGGGGGGTTTGGTCAGTATATATGAAAGGTGCTTTAATTGACTGACATTACTGAGAGGCCAATCCTGGGCAATTAGCACTGATTAACTGTGTCACTTGTCTGGCAAATAAAGAACATTGCATCTTGCCCATTTTCTTAAAGGCTTGGATTGAAAAGAACCCCACTGTTTGATTTAATTTTTCTTTGTACCATGGAAACCTTTTGCCATGTTGATTTCGATGTAATTTTTGCCTCTTTCTACTTATGCTTTTTCCCTTTTTATTACTGAATACCCAGTGAGTCTTTCCATGATGGCATGGGGACAGGCTTTTAACGTCTTTTCACAAATCTCTGTATTTCATAGTAGAGCAATTAAGCCAAACATTTGGATTTCTGCTACAAATTTAAATGCACAAGTGAAAGCAAATGGCTATGGGATTGAAGGCTATAATATGGCTTCATCAGTGTCGTTCTGCTTTTCAAACCCAGTTTTGGGGTTTTGACAAAGAAATTCCAGAAAAAAATGTCATTCTAGAGTCTTTCTGAGAAAGTCTTAGTAAATGTGGTATCAAGTAAAATCTATACAGACTAAAAAATAACACTTAAGTATTCATTTGACTGGTGTAGATATTTTATTTCAGTTCTTGAAACATTTATAAGCAATACTTGAATCTGCCTTTGACAAGGGGTCATCGAGCGCTGGAGCAGGCTCTGCACAGAGCTTGCCTTTACCCAGGGCTGAACACCTGCATGTGTGGATAATAGCAAAGGATATAAAAAACTAATACAAAAAAAAGACTGTGAAGACTGCAGTGATGCAGAAAAATGGCTTAAATTAAATGCATCTAGGTTTAAAACTCTGACGTAAAGCTTAGAATTTTTAGAAATAAATAAATAATGCTGGAAGGGAACTTTCACAGACATGATTCTTAGTGGATATTCTCCAGTATCCATTTCTCCTTCTTCCTCTGTGCAACAGGCTATGTTTTCCTTCTCATGTTTCATCCTTCCCCTATTCTCAGTCTATGGGGCCTGGTAGTTAATAAAATATATTATAACAACAGCGAGTGGGGCCTGTTGGATCCAGGCCCACTCCTCCTGTAATAACGTGTCTTGCCACCTTTAGGGGGGACACAATCTAAAGTAATCTGATCAGATGCAACTCTCAAAAATGAGTTCCATTGCACTGGACTTTATCAAGGGAGCCTCTGGGCATCCACACACCTCTCCGTTATACATGAAGCTGTAGAATGAGGTCAGCACCCTGGAGAATGCTGTAAGAAGCCAGAAGTCAGAACCATCCCGTGGACCTGGGTTTGTACTTACTTGAGTCCATACATCCCCTTGTTGCTAAAACCAGTTGTCATTGATTTTTCTGTCACCAGAACAGTTAAATATAAAACATGAATCTATTTGAACAAGGTTATGGTGCAATCTGGAAAGCAAATACACATAGGTAGAACTGTTTTAACTTTATTTTAGAGAAACACAATTTATCAGATTCCATTGCCCTCTTAGACTTTATTCATTGAGTATAAACTTCTTCAAGACAGATGACAATTCTAACAGGCTAATGATCTTATGTTGCCTTATATGTCATAAACGGTCCTAAAATTGCCTTCAGTTTCAAATAGAATCTTGATTTTGAAAAAAACAAACAAACAATGTTCCCATCACAAAGAAATGATGAATGTTTAAGACGATGGATTTGCCAATTGCCCTCATTTGACTGTTACACAATATATACATGTCTAAAAACAGCAACTGTACCCCATAAATATGTACGATGATTGTATATGAATTAAAAATATAATAAAACTAAAAAAAGATTGCTCAGACTCCAAGAAGAAAAAACTCTAAGCTGTCCTTCGTGTTTAGTCTTTTAAACATCTTTAGAATGGAAGCTCAGAAGGGGAAAACATTTTTTAATTGTTCTCCTTTTTTTTTTTTTCCTTCTTTATTAAGTGTGGCAGCAAAGTTGAGTGATTTGAGGCAGTGACATGGTGGAAGTTCTTTGAGTAAGTAAGGAGGGGAATGGATTTACTCAGTCGCTATTGATAGGTTAGACATTGACGGAGAGGCACCTGGACGGAGGAAGAACAATGGCTCCAGAATCTCTACCTTACTAGGTCTAACCTCACGGTATAAGTTGCTCAATTTTTGCTTTTGCATTTGCAGTTAAAATTTATCTTTCAGGGTTGGTTTAAGAAATACAAGATTGGTGTACCCAACAGGTCTATCACACTGCATGGACTGAAGAAATTGTTGCAGCTAGTTGGGAACATACCAGCAGGAAGTTGGGGGAAAGCAAACATGCCCCTTTCTGGCCATTCTGAATGAAACCATGTGAATAATAGGATAGTTGCTTCATTTGAAGGTGTTTTATATAATTTCCCACAATTTTAGAAAAGGAGGTAACCCTCTAGACGTCCCCAGGAGATTTGCAAATATTACCAATAACTCTCTGCTTGACACATTCATAAAATGTTGGCCAAATACCCCCCAGATGCAAGGAATATTAGGACTAAAAAATAGATTTCACTATTTAAAAATTATTTTATTTTGTCTCATTCATAAAACACAGCAAAACAAAATTCATCTCCGTAATTCTTTCTTTCTTCACGTCGCTGTGCTTACACAGGGCATTATATTTCCAGGTATTATATCAGTATACTTTGTAAACTTGACTGCCTTGTGAATTATATATCATCTACTTTTTCGACTCTAGGTGTTGTGCTAAGGTGCCACCATTGAAATGCTTCACTGAGTGACATTTCAATAGTAGGGGCCTGATTGCTGGTAAGAAAGAGAACTAATTTGTTCAAATGATGCCTATGTTTAGATGAAAGGAATAATTTCTCCCTAAATGCAAACATGGAAGACATTTGTGTATGACATATTGTTAATAAAATGATTGTTTTTTTTTTATAAATAAGTTTTTTGTTTTGAATCAAGGAGTGTAATGAGAGGATTCATCTCTTAAAACTAATGAGTAAAGCCAAAGTTAATTAGAGGGAGGGGCTGGAGATTATTCTGCCTGATAGAGTTTATATTAGTCGTCTTTGGCTATGTAACAACTAATCCAAAACTAAATAGCGTAAAACAACATACATGTACTAGCTCAGTTTTTGTGGCTCAGGAATCTGGGGGTGACCTCACTGGATCCTGTGCTCAGGGGCTCACAAGGATGTGACAACTGTGGTTACCAGGCTGGGTCATGTCCTGGTGATCAAGGTTCTCTTCCAGACATAAATGGTTGTTGGCACATTCAGATCCTTGTGGCTGTGTGGTTGAGGTGCTGTTTTCTTGATAGTTGGAAACTACTTTCAACTTCTCCCAAGTCCATGCCATTTGACCTTCTTCAGAGACACTTTCAAATGGGATTTTACATTTTCAAGGTCATCAGGAGAATATATTTGACCTCCATAAAGACCGCAGTCCTTTTAAAGAACTCACCTGATTATGTCAAGCCTTTCTGGGATTATCTTTCCTTTAATTAAGTCAAAGACAACTGATTAGAGTCCTTAATTACATGTGCAAAACTTCTCCTGTCACATGATGTCACACTCACTATTGCTTTTGAAATCAGTTACAAGTAAAGGAAGAAACGGGATTTGAGATTGCAGATGACGGCTATTTAAAAACACAGTTTGGTTTATCCTCCCTTGTGGAAAAATATTGAATGTTTACGTTCACGTAAACAGATGTCCACGTTATGTCATGTTCAGATGTCCACGTTAATCTGCATCATCCTTCTCTGGTGAGCCTGAGGTGCGTGGTCCTGGGTCAACGGTTGAAAGTCTGCAGAGAGCGGTGGCTGGTGCTGAGCCCTGCTGTGCAACAGGGGTGGCAGGTGCTGAGCCTGGGCCGTGTTGTCTACAGCAAGTTCACTATGTACTGCCTGAATATTTCCTGGATATAGTATCAATTTTAGTAAACATTTACTATGAAAATCTATTATGTGCCAAAAACTAATTTTTAAAATGAGAATGCTGATGTGATATTAGAAACACTATTTTAGAAATGTTATTTCCGTCTTTGTAGAATCTAATTGCTACCAGGGGCTTTTAACTGGGTGTTACAGGATGGTAACTGATGTCTTCCATAGGATCAGCCACATCTATAAAGATCCTGATCTATACCAGTAAATATACTATGGGTAAAGTACCTGTAATTTCTTTTTAAAGCTAACTGGTATGTTATTAACTCAGACCTGGACAAAACAGATTCTATTTCATCCAAATGTTAACTAAAACATATTTTCAGCAGTAAGTGAGAAGATTATTTTCCCATTTAATAGCAATTTTTACCTTTTTAGGTGTCAAAACTTCACATTGGCACAACTATTCTGTGATTTGTATAACATATTTTGTTTACCTTATCCATAACCACAAAAATTTTAAAAGAGACTTTGATCATATCCAAATTTAAAATAGTGTAACAGGGCTTAAGTAGACACATTTTAGAGATAGTGTAGGGTTTCAATATTCCTCTTACATCTTAATTGCTGTGTGATTTTGAGAAACTATCCACAGATTGTTAATAAATTGACACTGAGATTTTATACATGAAGGATTTAGTACAGAGCCTGTCTTAGGCACGGTTGGTGTGGACATAAAATACTATAGCCACTTTGGAGAACAGCTTGGAGGTTCCTGAAGAAACTAAAAGGAGAACTAACATATGATCTAGTAGTCTCACAACTGGGCATTTAAGGAAAGCAGTATATCAAAGAGACGTCTGTCCCCCCATGTTTGGGACAGCACTGGTCATAATCGCCAAGATGTGGAACCAAGCTAGGTGAGCAATAACAAATGGAGGCATAAAGAATAGGTGGGGTGTGTGTGTGTGTGTGTGTGTGTGTGTGTGTGCATGCAAGGAATACTATTTGGTTTTCAAAACATAATGAAATCCCGCTGGCCTTTCTTATGATTTCACTTTACTAGTCAGTAACATGTAAGTGACTCAGAATATAGATTACAAGATAGATGCTATAAATGCATATGTTATTCAAATCCACCTTGCACCTTGTTACACCTGGTAAGGCACATTTTCTCCTTACAATGTCCCATGTTTTTCATTGTGCATTTCTGTACATATATTATAATTATATGTATATATATATCATAAGTATATATTATAATATGAATTTGATCCTGGTAGGTGAAAACAAAATCTTCAGAATGAGAGCATGTTTAGTTTATGGGAAACAAGCTTCCAGGGTCATCATAAATATTGTAAATTTCAAATTGTTCAGAGATTTTCTGTCAGACCGTAAGTTGTAAAAATTGCAATGTTAGCCTCTTCAATTAAAAAAAAATTATCTGCACTCTTATAATGGCACAACTACCGTATCAGTAGTGCATTTTATTTTTCTCCCTTAGTTTATTTCTGTGTCTTATAATGCGTTCTCATACAAGATCTATCTCTATAACATCAAGTTTAATCAAAGTCCTCCTAAATATAAAAAGCCTCACTAGGATTAGGACTTCTGGAAGGGTGGAATAGATGTTCTTCTCCTTCTTCTACTAATATAGGATATATTTAAACGCCTGAAAATTATATGTAAAACAAGCATAAAATGAATCTGAAAGAAGAGAGTGAAGGCAAACAGGCTTGGACTTCAGAGCTCGATGACATGTGGGATTTCTGGGCTCTCTTTTTGCTCATATAAGCCAGACGAGGCACTGAAGAAGCTGGCAGTCTAGAAATGCCAACATAGTTAGAAAAAATATCCCCCCCAAAATCAGCTCTCTAAAGACAATAAAATAGGAATAGTATTCCTGGAAAGACAATATTTTTTTAGACGATACAGCTTTCCATAAAATACCACAGGAAAAAATGCTGTCCAACACCTACGCCCTGTTGTCAGAAGAAACCTCAGCTCCCCACAGACCCCGCTGACTGGGTGTCATGGTGTGTGACAGGGACTTTGATGAGTACTTATCACTAATGAGTGCGACACTGTCAGTGGCCCCGCAGGGACTGAACATCTCCCCTCAATGGGAGTTAATAGCACCCCTCAGTGTCTAGACTAAGACAATGTCAAAAAATCTCAGTGGAGAGTCAGTACTTTCACCATTACCCAATTATAAGGAGACTACCCAAGGACAAATAAGAATTTATTTGTTCCAGCCAGGTTAGTATCACTGGAGTCCTCCACGTGTAGCCTTAACTCCCATCCCTGCTGTGGGGAACCAGGAAACCCTCCCTCCTAGATATTGGAGCCCAAGCAGAGAAGCTGAACTTCCACTCCCATTTGGCAGAAACTGGTTGGTGTCTGCCCATTGACTGCTGCAAAAACCAGGAAAAGCTCATCTTGAATGAGAAGAAATAATCCAAGGATGTGAATAGTGAGAAACAGGAATTCCTTGGACAGGTTGCAGGTTTGGTTCTGGACCACTGTAATAAACCAATGGTCACAATAACACAAGTTATAGGAAACTTTTGGTTTTCCAGTGCACACAGAAGTTATATTTACATTACACTGTGGTGCATTAAGTATGTGATAGCACTATGTCAAAAATTGTGCATGACTTAATTAAAGATATTTTATTGTTAAAAAATGCTAACAGTCATCTCAGAGTTTGATGAGTTGTGGTATTTTTGATGTGGAGGGTCTGATCTCAATGTTGATGTAACCAGGACAGGGCGTGCTGAAGGTTGGGGCGGCTGAGGCAATCTCTTAAAATGAGACCACAGTGAAGTTAACCACACAGATGGACTCTTTACTTAATGAAAGATATCTCCGTAGCATGCAAAAGTGTTTAATAACATTTTACCCAAGTAGAATTGCATTCAAAATTGGAGACAAACCTCTCAAACACTTCCCCTGCTTTGTGGACTAAGTTTTTAAAAAAATATTCTAAAATTTTGGTGGCACTTCAACAATGTTAACAGCATCTTCTCCAGGAGTAGATTTCATCTCAAGTAACCACTTTTTTTGCTCATTCATAAGAAGCAATTCCTTGTTCTTTCAATTTTCATCATGATATTATAGTGATTCAGTCACATTTTCAGGTTTCAGTTCTAATTCTAGTTCACTTGCTATTTCCACCAATGTGCAGTTACGTTCTCCACCAAAGCCTTGAACCCCTCAAACACATTCTTGAGGGTTGGAATCAACTTCTGTCTCTCTTCTGTTAATGTAGATATTTTGACATCTTCCTTGTACCACAAATGATTATAATGACATCTACAATACTCTTTGGAAGAGGTTCTAGTTAACTTTGTTTAGATCCATCAGAGGAATCACTGTGGCCATTAAAGTCTAATGAAATACGGCTCAGCACCTGTGCCTCGAGTGGCTAAGGCACCAGCCACATACACCTGAGCTGGCGGGTTTGAATCCAGCCTGGACTCGCCAAACAATGATGGCTACAACCAAAAAATAGCTGGGAGTTGTGGTGGGTGTCTATAGTCCCTGCTACTTGGGAGGCTGAGGCAGGAGAATCGCTTGA
The DNA here is from genome assembly GCA_963574655.1 of Perodicticus potto. Classification (NCBI taxonomy): domain Eukaryota; kingdom Metazoa; phylum Chordata; class Mammalia; order Primates; family Lorisidae; genus Perodicticus; species Perodicticus potto. The sequence continues at coordinate 5,870 of CAUYRH010060166.1, read as the reverse complement.
GCCCAGAAGTCAGAGGTGGCTATGAGCTGTGATGCTACAGCACTCTACCCAGGGCAATAGCTTGACCCTCTGTCTCAAAAAAAAAAAAAAGTCTTATGAAATATAAATTATGCTTTAGCTTAAAAGAATATTGTAACTGATTTGATTTTCTATCTAGAAGACCAAAACTTTCTCTCTCTCAAGAGTGAGCCCATTTGTTTATTTTTTTATCATTCATGTGCTTACTAATTAGCACTTAAGTTTTCATTCAAGAACTTCTCTTTTACATTCATGACTTGACTGTGTGGCACAATAGGTTTAGCTGTCATCTGTCTCAGCTTTTAACACACCTTTCTCATTACAAATAACCGTCCATAGCTTTGTTTAAAATGAGAGAAAGTCAACCCTTCCTTTCACTTGAACATTCAGAGTCCTAGAAACAGAGATGCCTCAGGACAGGGAGCAGCGAGGGGAGGTATAGTCAGACACAGTATCAGTTACTTTGCTGCCTTCTGAGATCATGGCGCACAGCTTCCCAGCACAAATGGTGACATCAAAGAATACTGTTCACAGCTCACCATACTGATATACTACTAATAAAAATGTTTGAGATAAATTGCAAGAATTACCAAAATTTGACACAGAGACATGAAGTGAGCCCATGTTCTTAGAAAAATGGTGTCAGGAGACTTTCTCAATGCAGGCTTACCACAAAGTTTCAATTTATAATAATTTAATGTCTATGAAGCACAATAAAATAAGGTGTGCCTGTATTAGAATTATTTCATGAAGATCTTGAATCAGCAGCATAAAATGCCACAACAAGCAATTACACTAGCATCTAAAAGAATAGCAAGGTAAGAAGTCTCCACAGAGTTAGATGATGATAAAATTCAGAACCTTAAGTTCATGTTAAATAGCATAATAACTATTAATGAACTGATGGGTACTTGGGTTGATTCCATATCTTTGCAATTGTAGATTGTGCTACAAGAAATATTTGAGTGCAAATATTTGAGACCCCTTCAGGAGAATGGTTCCTGTTAGGAAGGTGGGTGACATAAGACCTGCGCTTTAGTAAAACAACTTCAGACCCACAGGGATGGGAAGTAAATTAGGGATAGGAACACAACTTAGGGCAATGTACTACACATTTAGTAATTGTAGGATCAAATGAGATATTAGTGGAAAATAGAGATGTCTGGACACTACAGAAATCAACCCAATACAGTCAGCAGCTCCAATGAAGAAAACATACACGAATGGAAGAGAATACAGAACCTAGAACTTTCAGAAGTTTGATGAAGAACGTGAGGGTGTTCAGCGTGTCCCCTGAGTGAAGAACTTAACTACAACTTGAAATTTACCTTTGAAATGAACACAATTTAACCTCAACATTTGTGCCCTCATGTTAATCTGAAATTAAAAAAAAAAAATTGACCATCACTGATTCAGGCCCATGGTCATTTTGTTGCTTGCCAAAGCCATAACTTCCTCCCACCCTGCAAACCATATTTATGTCTTTTCTTCTGCAGTCATATCTAATAATCAAACTCCATCTGGAATAATTTCAATTTTGTAGTCAGAACATGTATATATTGGAATTTTCAATATTGAAATGTGACCAACACTTTGATCGGCTAAAGTGTTGACATGGAACGTATCTCTGAGATTTAGTAAGATTTGAGGAGTTTGTTTCAAATTGAAGCCCAAAAATATATCCATTTACTTCAAGATAAGAAATAATTTTCTGCATGAATAAATGTCATCAGCCATTATTTAGATATGAGAAATAATAGGCTTGGCGCCTGTGGCTCAACGGGCTAAGGCGCCAGCCACGTACACCTGAGCTGGTGGGTTCGAATTCAGCCCGGGCCCGCCAAACAACAATGACGGCTGCAGCAAAAAAATGGCCGGGCGTTGTGGCGGGTACCTATAGTCCCAGCTACTTGGGAGGCAGAGGCAGGAGACTCGCTTGAGCCCAGGAATTGGAGATTGCTGTGAGCTGTGATGCCATAGCACTCTATCCAGGGTGACAGCTTGAGGCTCTGTCTCAAAAAAAAATAAATAAATAAATAAAAAATAAATAATAAATATGCCTTCCAGATCCCCAATCCTAGAAGGACAGACCATGTCTTGAACGAGTTTAGAACAATCTCACCCTCTGGTACGCACAGGTAGCCTTTGAGGGCTGGGACTATATTTTTGAATTTAGATATCATCTCTCCTTTCTTTAATCATCTGATTTTAAGTAATACACTTCACTGGTGAAATAATACTCAACATTTATTTCTCTAATCAAGATATCTTAGATCAGTTACCTTGTTGATAACACCTTTCTTAACTGTCTGAGATAGAACTATCATAGTATGTGAATTCTTGCAATCTTTATGTATGGTGCACTGTATTAACATCTCTTTCTAGCTTCCTTAGCACTCTTGATGGTTATGAAACAATCATTTTATTCACACATAAAATACCATAATTACCATATGTTGTGCTTATATTTAAAGCACAGCATAATGGTAATTTCATAATGGGTGAACAACTTGCTCCAAAAAGAAGGGCACAACATAAAGATGGTTAAGAACACTTCTTTCAGAAAAGTTTAAATATTGTATATTTTACATGAATGTATTCTTCTTTGGGGTTATAAGAAATGCAATCAACTGATCACTGGTTTGAAAACAGGACCCTGTAGCTTTCCTTATCATTGCAGAGTAAAGGTGTTGTATTAGTTGTTGATATTTGTCAGGAATGATTGTTAGAAAGTTTGAATTGTATGTAATAATTTTCGTAGGAATATTTTATCCATCTTCTTTTTAATACTAATACTACATTGCTCTTCTATTATCCAATATAAATTTCTTGCAAATTTTATAGAAAAGGGACTTTAGAAAGATAGGTAGTACAAAATAAATGACTATATTTTCATCATTAAAAACTAATAACAGAGGAGATGCAAATAAAAGAGTTTAGTTTTTTCTAAATTTTTAATAATAATATTTATTTTAGAAGTGTAAAAATCAATTTATTTGAGCACATTTTTAAAAAAGATATTTTGCCAATATTTATTGGCTCAAAGAAAATCTCTCTACATAAAACAATTCTATGTAATTATATTTATGCTCAGAAATTCTCCTCTTTCCTTTTCTTTTCATTTTTTAAGTTTATCATTCACATAAAAAAAAGAAAATCAAGGGGATAAAATTGTTTCAAACTGCATAAAAATACAGCACAACTTATGCTAGCATAAATACAGCACATAAGGACAAATTTCACTGTATATAACTCACAGGAGATATTTTTAACAACTGGGATTTAAATCACATAGCTACAAGAAATCTATTTCTGCCTTAGAATAAATGAATGGGTGCCATTCTACCCCTGTCAAATTTAAAAAGAAAATCTTCATTCTAAAATTTGTGAAGTAAATAAGTACATATAAAATAAATAAGTAAGATACATATAAAATAAATAATAAGGAACATATCCTATTTTATTTTGTTAGGGACAATGTTTATAATTTATTTGTCTTTAGCCCTAATTTGAATATAGTCATATTTTCCATAACATACCATGACTTATTCCCAAATTAATATCTATTCTGGAAGTTGTGTTTGAAAGACTAAAAATCTCTCCCCTCTAAGGATATCCTTTCTTACTACTCCCATTTGACATGATATTGGAAATCCTGGTTAGTGTAATATGACCAGAAGAAATAATTAATACCTATTAAGGTTGCAAACATGAAATAAATCTTTCTTTATTCACAAACTTTGTGAATCTCTGTAGAGATTTTTTTGGTAGAAAATTTCAAATAATCTACCAAAGAAACAAGAAAAGAAAAAGAACATAACCAGGAACTAATAATGTAGTATAGCAGTGTTGGGTCTACAAGATCAATATAAAAAGTCAACTGTTTCTCTATAACCCAGCAATTAATAATTTAAGTTTAAATTAAAAAAATATGTATTATTTACCATACCATCAAAAAAGTAAATTACTTAGTATAAATCTAACACAAATTTTTCCCAATTACCCTGACTTGATAAATATACATTATATGTCTATATCAAAACATCACATATTTTTCATGTGTTTTTTGGCCATTCATCTGTTTTCTTCTGAGAAAGTTCTGTTCAATTTTCTTGCCCACTTACAAATGGGATTGTTTGATCTGTTCTTTTTGATTAGTTTGAGTTCACGGTACATTCCAGTTATCAGCCTTTTGTCAGATCATGGCATGCAAACATTTTCTCTCACTGTAAAGGCTGTCTGTATGGCTTAGTTGCTATACCCTGAGCTGCGCATCACCCCTGATCATTAGAGAAATGCAAATCAAAACCACCCTGAGATATCACCTACCCCCAGTGAGAAAAGCTCACATCATAAAGTGTCAAAGCTGCAGATGCTGGTGTAGATGTGGAGAGAAGGGAACATGTTTACACTTCTGGTGAGACTGCAAACTAATACAGCCTCTTTGGAAAGAAGTATGGAAAATCCTCAAAGAGCTAAAAGCAAACCTTCCATTTGATCCCACAATCCCATTACTAGGTATCCACTCAGAAGAAAAAATAATAAGTTTACCATAAGGACATTTGTACTAGAGTGTTCATCACAGCTAAATTCACTATAACCAAGATGTATAATCAACCCAAGTGTTCGTCAACCCATGAATGATTTAATAAACTGTGGTATATGTATATATGTATACCATGGGGTACTATTCAGCCAAGAACAGTTTACATCTTATGTATTTACATGTATGTAGTTGACAAACACTCTTCTTAGTAAGTTTAACAAGAATAGAAAATAAGTATCCAATGTATGCAATACTAAAACAAAACCAATAGATAAACAACTACACTCTCACATGTGAGAAAAACAAAATTAAATCCAAGTGGGGGGCCGGGGAAGCAGGGAAAAAGGAGGGATGAGGGAGGGATTGGTAAGCTCTCACCTAATGGGCATAATGTAAGGGTACACACCACACTCCTGGGCGAAGGGCTCAACCATAACTTGTACTTTGCCTAAAACATGCAAACAATGTAACCTAATCTTTTGCACTCTCATATTAATCTGAAATTTCAAAAAATAAAATAAATGAGTTCATACTAATGTAAATAAATGAATGACTGAAAAAATATATAAATGGACAAGAACAAACCAATGTCCTATGTAGAAGAATCTGAAATAATTTGCTTCAGCTTCAAGGAGATGGAACATAAGTTCCCACATTTTGAGTGAACTTAGCATAGTGAACTTCTCCTACAGAAGACTGAATGTAAAAAATCAAAACAAGAATGACCAAATACTGAGAATCCCGGCAAACACGACCTTACCCAACAAGCAGGGTTAATATCAGCTGTGATAAATTATGCTGATACTATGTACCCTCAATAGAATGAGCTAAAAATGCTGCTTTACCTATGTTCTTTCTCACGAAAATTCATAATCATAGCATAATCATGAGAAAACATAAAACAAATCCCAGTGAAGGACAGTCTACTAGTCACATGACCAGTGCTCTAAAAAATCATCAACATCATTGAAAACAAGAAAAGTCTGAGAAATTGTTACAGGAAGAGGCATCTAGTGAGCTGTGAGAATAGAATGTGATCTAGTGTTCAGGTGGGATTCAGGGAGAGGAAAAGGACGCTGGGCAAAAAGAAAATTCAAATAAATTATGTACTTTTGCCAGTATTAATATATTAATGTGTGTTCATCATATATTTGTTGAAAATATAACTTAATAATGTAAGATATTAATCACAGGAGAAACTGAGTGTAGGGCATATAAGGACAATTATAATCTGAACTATTTTATAAATCATGAACTATCTTAAAATAGATATTTTACTAAAAATAAAAAGGAAACATATCTCTCA